>CATIWC010002346.1:0-118650 GCA_948472305.1 Vicia faba | reverse complement strand
TATATATATATATATATATATATATATATATATATATATATATATATATATATATATATATATATATATATATATATATATATATATATATTAATACACTTAGGATAAAATACCAAAAATATACATATTTTTTATTTTAGTAATATTTAACACTAAGAATACATTTTTACAAATATACTTCATTTTTATCTTTATTTTTTATATAAATAGTAAATTTTATATATATTAAATAACTAATACCATTTTGATTAAAATTAGGGTTTTGCCCTAAGTGGGTAAAAACTCCAAAAATTGATACTTTATTTTATTTTATTTATTTAACATAAATAATACTTTTTTTTCATACATATAAAAATCCTTTTTGCATTCTTGCATATTCATTTCATTTCCATTTAATTTATGCCTTTAATTATATTGTAAATATTCAAAGAAAATGATGTAATAGCTAGGTTTAATTTCTTGTCTAAATAACCCCCATTTGAAACATTTGTACCCCCTCCCCATATTATTGTATTGTAATAGTGTAGGAATTTAAATCTCGCACTTTAATGCTTCCTAAACATACCATGCTAGAGTTAGGGTTTGTATGAAAAATAAAAAGAACAAAAATAGTTTGACCTAATTTCAAGATAAACAAGCATGAAAATGGACAACACATTTCACACTTGCACCCCTAGGATATTCCACTTTGTTGCCTTCAAATAATTGGGCCATATTGCATGTTGGGTTTCTTTGGGTAAAACAAACAATCAAACGATCATAGTCCCTCGATGACGCTTTCGAAAAGTTACCTAAAATGATCAAGTCCATTTCAAAAGAGAAATTGCCCAAAGAGACTTAGCACTATTGCAATTATGGTCTAAACGATGACCCACACCCGTCCCTTTCACCTCCTAAAACAAGATTGTCCACCAAATACAATGGTGGAACAAAATTGTCAAAAGGTTTAAAACATAACAAAAATCTTTGAGAAAACTTTAGGGTAGATAACTCTTAGGTACTTGCCAATTTGTAAAGAAGACACTTGCCTAATTTCAAACCACACTCCACAAACACTTCCAAAACAAACTTTCAAAAACCTTGAAACATCTTTTCAAAAGACAAAACACCTTTTGTAAAACATTCGAGTAAAGAATTGTTACAAGGGTAGCCTATACAAGGCATCTTTTCAAAACATTTTCAAAACCACACACAAAACACCATTTCAAACAGTTGAAAGCCAAGGCAAGTTGATCTAAGCAAGTACCTAAGAGCCCATGGATAACCATGGATAGAAAGGGTGCTAATACCTTCCCTTTCTATAATCTACTCCCCGAACCCAAGAAAAATCTCAAAGGTTTTTGCTGTGCTTTTTTAAACCTTTCCTTAGGATAAAATAAAAAGTCGGTGGCGACTCTTGCTCAACCGAAACATTTGCGAAAACAAACGCAAAACCCTAGTCAGTTCTCCCACCGTATCACACTCAGTTAATATAAATGGAAAGTATGCATATGTACAGCTTCAGCAAGTTAAGGACTACATTTTTGCTTCACAAATCGTGACTTAAGGATGCCTAAATAAAGAGATAGAGATTTGAAAAATACCTTGTTCAGCTGAGTTTGGATATGGCAATGTGGGGACTTTGAGTGAGGCCTGAAGATCGTGTGAGCTTCCTTGAAGTTCCCTCAACCTTTTCCAATGCTTAGCTGGTCTTGAGGATGCTTGAAACTCCCTGTAGAAGTCAACCTGCAACCTTCAAAAATGAAAATGGTGATGTCTGAAACAGGGCTCACAGTAACAGGACAAAGGCTTGGATATTTTAGGTAGGATGTATGTAAAGTGTTTGAAGTCTTGAGAGGCAAAACGCACGAGCCAAAATGGAGTTGGCAAGGATTTTGCAGAGGCTGCCCTGTTTGGGCAGAAACTTGTGTTTTTGTGTTTTGGGAGAGTTTCAAATGTTATGAATTCGTGTTTTTTGCTTGAGACAAGTTTCTGAAGTTGTTTAGAATGAATCCAAGTCTTCTCTTTATCAGATGGACAAGTTCTTTTCACTTTTGCCTCTTTTCTTGCTTTTGAAGAAAAGTTGAAGTGACTATGCCAAGGTGTTGTACTTGCTAGTTCTAGGGCTGATGAGAGTTGGTAAACATTGCCTGATTTTTGTGAATGTTGCTTGCAACAAAAGATCAGGTCCATGGCTCAAGAATTGTAAAGTTGCAAAAAGTATGCTTTATGAAAATTGCAATATGCCCTTTATGCCATTTATGGATTAATCTCTTGTGCAATGCTCCAAAGGTGAAAACAAAGGATTTAACCACTGAGTTAGAATTAAATTATTTAGTGTAGAAAGGATTAGGACCTGTAATGCAAGGTACAAGCATGCTAGGATCTGATTTGCAACTTGAAGCATTGTGAAAATGGCTTGAACAAAAGTGACAAAATGCCATATTCTCTTCTTTGATTCTCCCTAAACACAAATGATCTTGGAGAGTTATTGGACATTTTGGAAAGCTTGAAACATGCTCTACAATCCATCTTTGAAATGAAACTTGAGATACCTCTTGGAACTAGGTGAAAAGTTGCCATGAAGTTAGGTCAAAAACCTGCCTAAACTAGGGCAAAACATAACTTGAGATCCAAACATATTTTGGGAAAACTTTGTGAATAAAAGTTGTAGATTTCATGGAGGACTAAAACTTTTATGTTGTAAGTTTTCTTTTAATCCAATTGCATCATGGTGAAAAAGTTGTAGAAAGTTAGGAAAAAATAAGAAATTTTCCATACTTAGAAAAATTCTAAGTTATGAAAAATTTCAAATTAAAACCCTAATTTGCAATTTTAGGTTTCTTGGTCAAAAATTTTCACATTTTGAAATATCTTGATGAATTATGACCTTTGGCACTTGATTTTGACCAAAAAGTCAAAGTTTGACTTTTCAGTGTACAGATGATTTTTGATCAGCTGACTGCAAAATTCATCTGTCAATCCTATGTACTTGAGATCTTTTGAACCATGTGATTAGGTCAAGATGATGCTATTTAGTCCTTGAAATCATTTTTGAAACCAATTGATCATTGGCTAGGTAAAAAAACATAAATTTCCCTTCCTCAGTCAAAACCCTAATTTTGACCATTTTGCCCTTTTGATGATTTGATCAAATTTCTTGAGGAGTTGTGATCCAAACTTGATCAAATGGTACATATGAGCCTAAAATGTTGTTTTGGATCAAAAATTATGAAGTTTGACTGTAAATTGGCCACAGTTGACTTTTCCCCAATACAGTTGATTTTTAGGTCAATTGTCCAATTGACTGAGCAAAAATGTGATTCAAGGCTTGAAACTTGTCATGAGCAATCTTAGGGGTCCAAGATGGTGTATGAAAGTCACATGAAGCATTTATGGTCCAAAAATCCTTGTGCAAACTCAAACCCTAATTTCAGGTTATCAGTGCAAGGAGATGTCTTTAGCTGAGCAAACCTTAATCTGGTCTTGAATCCAAGAAGTCTTGTGAGGAAAATCTTGATAATATGAGAGGGAAAATTTTGGGGTACAACAGCTGCCCCTGTTCAATCTTCTTGAACCTGAAGAGTTAGATTAGCGAGTTTTGTCGTTCGTGACTCGAAGGTAAAAGATGATTGGACACTAGAGTGCCCGTAAATTTGCACTCATCAAATTGTAGTTGAGGGAATAGGCTTAAAGATGCCATTTGGAGAGGTGACAGAATCTTGTCGGAGATGGGCTTGTAGATTCCATCCAAGAATGTTCGTTGAATTGTAAGTTGTAAGTCAAAAGAATGAGTATCAGAATGGTGTCCGTGTTTGGAACGTATCTGAACTGTATCTGGAGACTGAATCTGTATGAGCAAGGGAATAGCAGCCGTGTCCGGAGCGTATCCGAGATGTAACTAAGCTTGAATCTGAATGAATAACATAATGACTTCCGTGTCTGGAGTGTATCTGTATTGTATCTGAATCTGAAGTCTGAATAAGCGACAGAATGGCAACCGCGTCTGGAGCGTATCTAAGCTGAGGAAAATCAGAATAAGTGACAGATTAGCAACCGTGTCTGGAGCGTATCTGGACTGTAATCTGAATAAGAGATCTGAATAAGTGACAGAATGACTTCCGTGTCTGGAGCGTATCTGAACTGTATCTTGACCTTGAATTCTTAATAAGTAATAGAATGAGTTTTGCGTCTGGAGTGTATCTTTATTATATCTGAAGTTGAAATTTAAATGAGTAATAGAATGACTTTCGTGCCAGGAGTGTATCTTTATTGTATCTGAAATCTTTGAACATTGTTAATGGTAGTTGTTAATCTTATCCTGTAAAGGGTAAAATGTTAGCTGAAACACAAAGTTATGTTGCATGAAGTGTATGATGCAATATACGTGCTTCATCAATGTTTATGATATATGAATGTAATGTATGTGCATGTAAGCTGATTAGTTGTTTTGCTGAGGAAAGTAAATCCTTGATTGCTGGGGATAAGCAAACTTTGGCGGTTGGGGATAATAACTCCTTGACTGCTACCGGGGAAAATAAATCCTTGACCCTTGCTGGAGATTTAAAATCTTTGATTGCTGAGGATGAGAGATCCTTGGCGACTGTTGGGGATTAAAAATCCTTGATGACCTTCCTAGGGATATAAGGATTCTTCATGTCTTAAAGTATTGAGATAAATCTGCTTGGGGAAGTAATGCCATGTACTGCCTTAGGAATCTGCTTGGAGAATCTAGATAATGTTAATGACATCTACTGGGGATTACACAAAGGGGATCCTTGTTCTGCTAGGGAAATAGAGAAAACTCTGATGACTTCTGCGGGGAGTTAAGAATGAGAATCTTCATTCTGGCGACTTCAATGGGGAGCAATAAAAACTCTGTGGGGAAGAAGGCTTACTGTTGGTGAGTAAGTTCAGGAGTTTGGGTTGTCTGCCACTTTACTGGGGAATTATCCTAGATTGGGGAGAGACAAAAGTTAACTATTATCTGGTTGATTCTCAGACTTTAAGGCAACTTGTTAGGGAATTTTGGAGAAAAATGAATGGTTTAGGGGTTGATAGTTGGAAATTTTGACTCGACTGAGGAAGAAAGTTTCATCTCCGCTGGGGATCTGTAATTCAAAGTTTTTGCTCCGTTGGAGATTGGGAGTTTGAAGTTTTAACTCTGATGGGGATCAAAGCTTTGAAGTTTTAGCTCCGCTGGGGATCTAGATGATGTATTGTAGGGATTGCTCATGGAATAGCCTAAAGACGTTTTCCTATCCTTTCAACTTGTCAATAATTATGTTCAAATGCATATGTTCACTAATGAATCATTGGACATTTTTGCAAATAAAACACAAAATGTAAAAAGAAAAAGGCAAATAGTTTTCTGCACTTTAAAGAGATATCTTTGTATTTACTTTGAATAAGTATTTCTGTACAAAGGAGACAGTCATCCTAGTAAGAGGATGGTGTCGTAAAAATTGAGAAAAAATTTATACAAAGAAAGATAGCTACGTGTAAAAAAATTCCATGGGGTCCCCATTCTGCTATAGCCTTCGTAACTCCGAATATCTTGTCCATTCGTTGCTTCATCCGAAGATGGTTGGATTGATCAGAAGTTCCAGGTTTGTCAGTGAAGAGATTGTCCTTAAAGTGATCCGAAGAGACATAGTCATACGCTTTAATTCCCTAACTTTTGCTTGGACCGTCCTTTCGAGTTTTTGATCCACTGGGAAACCCTTTTTTGCCCAAGTCGCCCTTTCGGATTTTCAACTTGCCGAGTGTACAGATTTTTTTTATTTATCCCTAATTTTTGCCCGAACCGCCCTTTCGGGTTTTCAATTCACCAGGATTCCCTTGTTTTGCCTAGGTGTGTCAACCTAGCGGGTCATTTATGCGTAGTATCTTTTGACTATGTCTGCGTTCGCAGGGTGCGGCAGGTCGTCGCTGTCTATGGTGGTTAAGATCATTGCCCCACCGGAAAAGATGTTCTTGATTACAAATGGTCCTTCGTAGGTAGGAGTCCATTTTCCCCTGAGATCACTTTGTAGCAAGATGATGCGCTTGATCACAAGATCTCCAACTTGATACACTTGGCGTCTGACTTTCTTGTTAAAAGCCTTGATCATCCGTTTTTGATACGTCTGACCATGACAAACAACAATAAGTCTCCTTTCGTCAATTAGGTTCAACTGATCAAGTCGGGTTTGAATCCAATCGTCTTCACTCAAACTTGTGTCCTTCATGATTCTCAAAGAGGGGATCTGAACCTCAATAGGTAAAACAGCCTACATGCCATAAACTAAAGAATAAGGTGTTTCCCCAGTTGACGTGTGTGTCGTGGTACGGTACCCGTGGAGAGAAAACGGTAGCATCTCATGCCAGTCCTTGTATGTGACTGTCATTTTTTGTATGATCTTTTTGATATTTTTGTTTGCAGCTTCAACTGCACCATTCATCTTTGGCTGATAGGGAGATGAATTGTGATGTTGAATCTTGAACTGTTCGCACAGGGCGGTGATCATAGTATTGTTAAGGTTCGTACCATTGTCAGTGATGATCCTTTCGGGGATACCGTACCGGCAAATAAGGTTCTGCTTGATGAAGCGGGCAACAACATTCTTAGTAACAGACACGAAGGAAGCTTCTTCGACCCACTTTGTTAAATAATCAATGGCCACTAGAATAAAGCAGTGTCTATTGGATGTTGTAGGCTTGACCTCTCCAATCATGTTGATTCCCCACATAGTGAATGGCCAAGGAGCTGTTAAGACATTTAGAGGAACCGGAGGCACGTGTACCTTATCTGCATAAATTTGACATTTATGACAGGTACAGGAGTGTTGATAGCAGTCAGCTTCCATGGTAGACCAGTAATAGCCTGCCCTTAGAATCTTCTTAGCCATCGTATGCCCGCTAGAGTGAGTGCCAAAGGTACCTTCATGCAATTTAGCCATAATCCTTTCAGCTTCAAGCTTGTCCACACAACGGAGCAGAATAGAATCATGATTGCGTTTGTACAGGATGCCATTACTTAGGAAGAACTTAGTTGAGAATCTCCTTAAGAAATTTTTGTCATTGACTGTAGCTCCTTCAGGATATTCTTGAGCCTCGAGATACCTTTTGACTTCATGAAACCATGGTTGGTGCACTACTTCTTCGGTATTAATCTCGTGACAATGTGCAGGTTCGTCCATCCGTTCAATGGTGATCTAGGGAGCCTCATTATCCCAATTAAGTTTAAACATGGATGACATTGTAGCTAGAGCATCTGCTAGCTGATTTTCTTCTTACAGGAAGTGCTCGAAGGTAATCTGCTCGAAATGTGGTAGTAATGTCAAGACATGTTCTTTGTAAGGGATGAGGTTTGAATGCTTAGTGTCCCACTCTCCTTTGATCTGACTGACGACCAAAGCTGAGTCCCCAAACATAATTAAAGATTTGATTCCCAAGTCTATGGCAGCCTTGAGTCCAAAGATGCAAGCTTCATACTCTACCGTGTTGTTCATACAATTGAAGCAGAGTCTGGCTGTAAAAGGAGTGTGGCAACCCTCTGGAGATATAAGCACATCACCAATACCATTACCAAGCACATTGGATGCCCCATCAAAGTACAGGGTCCATCGGGATCCTTGTTCAGGTCCGTCATATGGTCTGAGATCTTCAATGTTGTCCAATATCATGATGTCTTCGTCAGGGAAGTCGAACTTCATGGATTGGTAATATTCGACAGCTTGATGAGCCAGATGGTCAGCTAGCATACTCCCCTTTATAGCTTTTTGGGTCATGTACTGTATGTCATACTCTATTAGGATCATCTTCCATCTAGCTATCCTTTCAGACAAAGCAGGCTTTTCGAAGATGTACTTTATCGGATCCATCTTAGATATCAGCAAAGTGGTATGATTCAACATATACTGCCTTAGCCGGCGAGCAGCCCATACCAAAGCGCAACAAGTTTTCTCGAGCAGTGAATATCTGGTTTCACAGTCGGTAAACTTTTTGCTAAGGTAATAAATGGCATGCTCTTTTCGGCCAGACTCATCATGTTGTCCCAGTACGCACCCCATTGAGTTATCCAAAACGGTCAGATACATGATTAGCGGTCTTCCTTCGACGGGTGGCATCAAGATAGGAGGCTCTAGCAAATACTCCTTGATTTTATCGAAAGCAATTTGACAGTCATCATCCATTTAACTACCTGATCTTTCTTCAACAGCTTGAAGATTGGCTCACAAGTAGATTATAGGTGAGAAATGAACCTAGCAATGTAGTTTAGGCATCCCAAGAAACCTCTGACCTCCTTCTCGGTGCGAGGAGCAGGCATTTCTTGTATAGCTTTGACTTTGGCAGGATCAACCTCGATGCATTTGTTGCTGACGATGAAACCCAAGAGTTTACCGGACCGGACTCCGAATGTGCACTTGTTAGGATTCAATCTTAGCTTATACTCCTTCAACTTGACAAACAGCTTTTGCAAGTGATCAAGGTGTTCTTCTTCCGTTTGTGATCGGGCTATCATGTCATCTATGTAGACCTCTATCTCATGATGTATCATATCATGAAACAAAGCTACCATGGCGCGTTGATAGGTTTCCCCGGCATTCTTCAGTCCGAATGGCATCACTTTGTAGCAAAACGTACCCCACTGTGTAACAAAAGTAGTTTTCTCCATGTCCTCAGGTGCCATTTTGATTTGGTTATAGCCTGAGAATTCATCCATGAAAGAAAATACTTTGTGCTGAGCTGTGTTGTCAACCAGGATGTCAATGTAAGGAAGTGGAAAATCATCTTTAGGGATGGCCCTGTTTAAGTCTCTATAATCCACGCACATTCTCACTTTGCCGTCCTTCTTAGGCACGGGCACAATGTTAGCAACCCATTGTGGATAGGAAGTAACAGCAAGAAATCCAGCATTGAACTGTTTCATAACTTCGGCTTTGATCTTCTCTGACATGTCGGGCCTCATGCGGCGTACTTTCTGTTTAATTGGTGGACAGTCTTCTCTTGTGGGTAGATGGTGTACCACAATGTCTGTATCGAGTCCCGGCATGTCTTCGTATGACCAGGCAAAGATCTCAACATATTCATGCAACAGCTAAATTAGGCGCTCCTTGACACTCGGCTCTAGGTTGGCACCCACTCTAATTTCCTTCTTGTCTTCCTCTGTACCCAAGTTGATTGTATCCAACAGCTCCTCGTGAGGCAGGATAGCTCTTTCTTCTTATTGTAGCAGTCTGGCCAATTCCCCTGGAAACTCATAATCTTCCTCACCTTCGTATTCGGCTTGGTAGATCAGATCTTCAGAGTCACTGAAGGCTATAGCAGTATCGTTACCCATGGGTTCCGGAGTGGAAGGGTACTGCGGTATGAAAGTAATCGGAACAAAGTCTTTTGCTTCCTAGTTGCACAGTCCTCCTCCCACAGTAGGAAAAATCCATTCTTCCAAGCTTCCCTCTTCATCACTGTCCTCTAGTGCGTTAACCCCTCGATGGTTGATCTTTACATGTGGCCCTCCGGCACGGGAGCGGCGCACGACCTTCTGAGCAGTTGAGGTAAATCCCAAGCCGAATTTGTGTGATTTGAAAGGAAAGTCTGGGAGCTGCCCCCAGATGGTGGATTCGCCTTCTTCCACTACTTCCCTTGCATCCTTCAGAGAAGACATTCGAGGTACAGGTCTTGTGATCACAGGAGTTGAGGATACCGCCTTGGTCGCCGCTATTTCTTCAAAGACTTCTTCAAAATGTTGAAAAGGGGTCTCGATGAATTCGCCATCCAATTCTACATATCAAAAAGAATTTAGATGACTAATCATGTATTACTCTTCACCATGGACAGTTATAATTTTCCCTTGGACGGGGTACTTCAGCATCTGATGCAAAGTCGAGGTGACTGCACCGGCATTGTGAATCCAGGGGCGTCCCAACAGGTAAGAGTAGGAAGGACGGATGTCCATCACGTAAAATGTTGAATTGAACGTCTGGGTACCCACCTTGATCGAGATGTCCACCTCCCCATGGACCATCCTTTTAGATCCGTCAAAAGCTCTCATAATGATGTTGCTAGGTTTTAAAGTCAGCCCCTCACAATCCAATCTATCCAAGGCTTTCTTTGGCAAGACGTTCAGAGATGATCCAGTATCAACCAAAACATGAGCTAGGGTGGTTCCCTTACACTCCACCGAGACATGTAGTGTGTCGTTGTGTTTTCTCCCTTTGGAGGTCAAGTCGGCATCGGAGAAACCCAGGCCATTGTCAGCTGTCATACTGGCTACACACTCCTAGAATTGATCAGCTGAAGTCTCTTGCAGCACGTGCACTGTCTTCAAAAACTTGACCAAAGCTTTAGCATGTGCCTCAGAGCATAGAAGCAGAGCTAAAATAGAGATTTTGGAGGGGGTCTGTCCCAGTTGTTCTACCATATCATAATCACTTTTCTTAATGATCCTCAGGATTTCTTCCATCTCCTTTTTGGACGTCTCAGGAATAACTAGTGACTGAGCCTTCATCAAGACAGGCTCCTCTTAAACATTCTTTCCTTTATTCTCAGCAGCGGAAATAGGGATAGGAATTGTATTGTAATTGTTGGCAGATACACTTGCAGGTGTAATCACTGGTACAAATGTGATCTTCGAAACGACAACGAGTCTAGAGACAGCCTTTGGTGGCGCAATCTCCGGAGAGAAAATTCTCCCACTATGAGTAATTTTGCTTGTTCCAGCAATGTTACTGATGTCAGAATTGTCTTCTTCAGAGCTCTCGTCTTCGGTAGTCTGTTCAATCTGTTTGACACCATGATAGTAGATTTCTCCACCATAGTTCCATGGTACCATTTTATCTGATTTGTATGGGGCTGACCCGGGCATTGTTATCTTCAACGGAGTAGTCATAGGAGTGGATGCAATCCTAACGGGTTTTTTAGGAACCCTGGAAGGATTGGCGTATATGGTTATTATTGAAACTTCTGGAATTGGAATGGGTGAAATAGGAGCTTTCTCAAACAAGATTTCCCGGTTATCAATCAGTTGTTGGATTCCTTTCTTCAACAGAGGACAGTCAAATGATGAGGACAGGCAAGTATGGCAATCTTGGTCACAACCTGGGAACACCCCAGCTTTCAACAAATTCAACTTGATGGTTAGGAGAGGAGTTAGAAGTTCATCCACAGCAGAAACAAATAGGTCTTCTTCTACAGCACTGGCATTATGTCCATGCCTGGGCATTGGAGCGGAGATAACATTCGGCTTTTCAGGAGCTTCAAATTCAACTTCCTTTGCGTCAATCAGATCTTGAATCTTGTTCTTCAGAGCCCAACAGTTGTTGGTGTCGTGCCCTGGACTTTCTAAATGGTAAGTACACCTGGCATTGGGATGGTAGTGTGGAGATGAAGTATTAGGATTTTTAGGGGCCTCTTTTAGCATGGCTAAATTCAACTTCAAGATATGTGGTAGGACTTGAGCAGGAGTCATGTTTATCTTGGTGAATTGCCTTACAGGCCTTTCTACCCTTTGCTGGTTATTCCTCGGCTGATCATTTCTCGGCTGGTCTAATGCAGACTTTTGAATCATAACGGCCCCCACCGTTGAACAGCACTCGTTTCTTCCCTGATTTCTCTGAGCATAGACAGCAGACACTTCCTTCTTTCCTGTGAAGGGCTTTTTGCAGCAACAGAGGTAGATGCGTCTATTTGAATTTTCCCGCTTCTAATACCGGCTTCAACTCTTTCGCCAGTTAGAATCAACTCAGTGAAACCTACAGAGGAGCTTCCAATCAGGTGATTAAAGAAAGGACCTGACAGAGTCCCCAAGAACATGTCCACTAGCTCTCTTTCAGATAAAGGTGGTTGCACCCTTCCGGCTAAATCCCTCCACTTTTAGGCGTAGTCTTTGAAGCCCTCATTGGACACCATGGCCATACTCTGGAGTTGAGTACGGGTTGGTGCCAAGTTGGCGTTGTATTGATACTGTTTATAGAAGGCGGCTGCCAAATCTTCCCAATTATGCACATCAGACCTCTCCAACTGGTAGAACCAATCCAGCTGCGTTCCCGATAAATTGTCCTGGAAAGAGTGGACCCACAAATCTTTGTCAGTAGAATATGGCTGAATTTTCCTGACATAAGATCGTAGGTGCATCTTGGGACAAGACAACCCATCATACTTGGCAAATAGAGGTACTTTAAACTTAGGAGGGATTACAATTCCAGATACCAACCCTAACTCTTCAAATTCCAGCCTCGGTACTCTCTGTATCTCCATAGCAGCTAGACGCTCTTCCAAGTTTTTATATTTGTCATCGGCCAGAGGGTACTGTTGTTCGGTGTAGTCCTCATCTTCCTCTTCTTCAGCTTCAGATTCAGATGGTACTGCAGTCTCTTTACCCTTTCTTTCTCCTTCCTCAGAGGTTGATGGAAATTCCAAAGTCCGTATGGCTTGTCCTTCAAACCTTATGCCCATGATAACTACACCGGCTCGCTTCTTCTTCTTTTTATCTTTTTCTTTCTCTAGCAGAGTTTTGAGCTCCTCCTGCACTTTAGCCAAGGTCAAGAGTAGCTGTTGAAATTGTGAATTCTGAGCTTGCAAATCTTTGACCGTTTGTTCAATATCCATCTTGCTGAAATAAACAGTAGAGAGATGAGGAAACTTGGTATGAAGACCTGTTTATGCATATGATGAATGATATGTATTCATGTAATGCTTTCAACGATTCAGAAATTAAAATTTGTTTTAAACAAAAAAGAAACACACGTCATATTAATAAGATAGAATTGTTAGTACATCAATGCCCCTTGGGCAAAATAATACAAAATTCTAAGGTAAAAAGACGTTGCGCATCCTTTTTGGTGCAATGTAGGTATTGAGAGTCTGCTCTTCGTGAAGTAACCGAGTAAGTTCCAAAACCTTCTTATCGCTTGTGTAGAATCGGGCTTCAAAAGTATCGCGTTCTCCCTTGAGCTGTATCCAACTCCTTTGAAGATCTTCGAGTGATGTTAGCATGTCAGGATGTAGGAGGGTGTATGGAACCTCTCCTTCCTTAACAGGCTCTATAATCACTAGGAGAATAGAGCGGTAAGGCATCATAAGACTTTGGGCGCGGGTTCGTACCCACTTGAGGTAAGGCTCAAGAGGGATGGAATTCTTGTGTCCCAAGGTCTTACTGTATACCTTATTTGGCATCCTCCAAGCTCGGATAAACCTTTGTCTAAGTCCTTGATCGTCATTGTCGAAGTCAAAAACCAAGTCTGGAATCAGCATGTCATGTGGGTCATCCCTTAGGGTATAACCAAACTGTCTCAGATCCAAGCAGGGGTTGTAGGTGATGCCTCCCCTAATTCCAAGTAGAGGGACATTAGGGAATTCCCCACAACGGCCGACGATGATAACATTCACTTTGGGCCGAGAACACCAATGAACATCTGAATGTGTAAGAGTCATCAATCGTTGTGACCACCTCAAACCTTGCTCATTCTTCAAGGCTGATTGGGGAAGATGAGAAATAAACCATCTTGCCAGTAGAGGAGTGTAACACATGAGAACACCTCTTTTCCTTATTGTTCGAGTGTGAAAAGAGTGCAAGATATCTCCAAGCAATGTAGGCACCGGGTTGCGAGCCATGAAGATTTTGACAACACTCACGTCTATGAGTTGATCAGGTTTAGGGAACAAGACCATCCCATAGATGAGAAGATCTATAATCTCCTCAAAAGCTTGTAAGTCCAAAGAATTCCAGCAGCTTTGGGCCTTCTCAAACAAGAAATTTGCCAAGAAGCCTTTGACACCACTTCTAGTTTCCCAATGGGTTGTGATATCAGATGAGTGCAAGTGTAGTGCTTGAGTAATCTCTTCTGGCTTTGGATCTCTTTTCATACTGTTGAAGGGCAGTTGATTGAGAATAGGAATCCTTAAGAGTTGAGAAAATTCCTCCAAAGTGGGCACAAGCTGGTAGTCAGGAAATGTGAAGCAGTGATGCAAAGGGTCAAAGAACTGGAAAAGAACTTTCATCATGTCTTCCTCTGTGTTGGAAGTGACTAAGTTGAGAAGGCGACCATGTCTCTCGGTGAACGGAGAATTCTCAGGAATCCTTGAAGCTAGCTCCTTGAGTTGCGGAGGAATTCTTACAAGGTTGACTTGGATCGTTTTCCTGCGAAGTGAATCCATAACCTACAAAACAGGAACAAAGATGAATTTCCAAAATCCTTGAAATAGTTAGTGGATGCATATGATGCTTCATGATGTCCATGATGTTATGCACAAGTATATATGTACAAGAAATTCACACAAGTTCCTAGTTTAGGCTTGCATAGGGTTTCATAGGTAAGTACCCTCTTGAAGTTTAGTTGGCTCAACCTGTCATAGAAATAGTAACCGGGTTCTAAGGAGCTCAATATCACTGGATTATTTCCTTGTTCATTGTTTCAATTCAGCCTCTTTACTGGCGACTGAAATATTCCAAGGAACCAACCCTCAATGAGTGTAGTATCGAGTATCTACCAACTTCGGATTGCACCAAAGCCGGTCATCTCACTACATCCTAAAAGGCCAAGTTGGTCAAGTAAAGGTTCTAGAAGTTCGTTAGTGCTTCATGACATCACTCAGCGGCCCCGTATTCTCTTTGATTGACTCAAAGGCTACCGGTACCCACAAATATGTCACACTAACATAGTTATTGCTTAGACCGTATCGGTATACCCTGCACAGTTTCCACAACGTATTGCTATTTACCTATAATGTTTCCCAAATCCGGCTGGAGGATTCAAACCCAAACAATAGAACCAAAATGTAAAGCAAATAAGTCAAACAAATGGAAGCAAATAAAGGTGATCTAAACCCTAAGGTGACCCCACTTTTATAATTTTCCCCAGCAGAGTCGCCAGTTCTGTGATACGATGGGAGAACTGAATTGAGGTTTTGCGTTTCGTCGCAAATGTTTTGGTTTTGCAAGAGTAGCCATCGACTTTTATTTTATCCAAAAGGAAAGGTAAAAAAGCACAGGAAAGACCTTTGAGATGTTTTCTTGAGTTCGGGGGGTAGATTATGAAAAGGGAAGGTGCTAGCACCCTTTTCATCCATGGTTTTCCATGGGCTCTTAGTTACTTGCTTAGATCACTTGCTATGCTTTTCCAATTGTTTGAAATGGTGATTTGTGTTTGGTGTGATTTTGAAAGTATTTTGAAAATAGGCCACTTGTTTGGGCAATCTTTGTAATGATTCTCGTTTGTAAGAATGTATACAAAGATGTTTGTCTTTTGAAAAATGTTTCAATGTTTTGAAAGTTGTTTGGAAATGTGTTGTGTGTTTTTGAAAATAGCAAGGATTGTTTGCAAATTGATCATGTAACTAGAAGCATATCTACCTACTAAAAAGTCTTTCTTATACATTTTTATTCCTTTGACATTGTTGATTTACCATTGCATTTGGTAAACAACCCAATCTTTGGATGTTAAACAGGACGGGCGTGGGTCATCGTATGACCATGATAGCAATGTTGCCAAGTATCTTAGCTTGTTTGAGGGACCAAGATCATTTTTAGGCAACCTTTTGATAGCGTCATCGAGGGACTATGATCTTTTGTTTTGTTTTGCCAAGATACTTTGCATGCATACCATGGCCATTTTGTAAGGCAACCAAGTGGGTGAAACCCTAAGGAGTTCTTGTGTGCAATGTGTGCCATTTTACATGCTTTTTGATTGTCTTGAATTAGGTCATTCTATTTGTTTGATTTTGTCTTATCATGCAAACCCTAATTTACTAGCATAGTATATAATGCGATAAATTTCGTAAAGTAAAGCTAAGCTATTACAACAATATTATGGGAAGGGGGATACAAGTTTTGAATGGGGGATATTGCTCAAAATAAAACCCTAAAATAATTATTACAACCTAATTGAATTTGTACAATAAATAAATAAAATACACAATTATTTAAATATGCAATAAAATGTATGGATGCAAAATATTTTTTTGTATTTATTTTATGTATGAGAAAAATAAATTATTTTAGTCCTAAAAATAAGAAAAAATAATAATATTATTTTTTTGAAAGGGGTAAAATCCTAGTTTTTTATTTAAAAGAAAAATTATGTTTTCTATTATTATTTTGTTTATTTTTGTACATGAAAATATAAGTAATATTATATACAATATTAAAAATTAAATATGTGTGAGAATAATTATTTTTATGTGTTAAATAATAAAAAAAAAAATGTATAGTATTTTAATGTATTTACAATTAAATAAGAAAATGAGTTCTATTTATTAAAATAAAACTATTTTATATGTGAAAAAAATAATAAAAATAAAATAAAATTGCAAAAAATTAAGAAAATTATTTTTGTAATTTTTAATGTTCAGAAAAAATTATTAAAGTCAATAATCATAAAAATAAAAATAAAAAATAAAAAATATACAAAAAATGCAAAGGGGGTGCAAAAGTAAACTAGAGGGTGTGAAAAGTAGAAAAAACAAGGCCCAGGCGCGCCAGGCCCAGAACATCATCTTCATCCCTGTCCTTGGCTTCATGCGCGCGCGTTTCTGAGTTCAAACCTGTATCTTGCTCTAGCTTGCATAAAATCAAAAACTCATAACACAAAAAATGTAGCTTATGATCTCACGATTCCAGTGATATAAAATTCATGACCTAACTCTAAAAGACCAGGGAGAATTTCAGTGGCCCTAATTCCTGACCTAATTTTTTCAACATGTTCAACAATCAAATACTCTTAGCTCAGTTAATATAAATGGAAGGTATGCATATGTACAGCTTTAACAAGTTAAGGACTACATTTTTGCTTCACAAATCGTGACTTAAGGATGCCTAAATAAAGAGATAGAGATTTGAAAAATACCTTGTTCAGCTGAGTTTGGATATGGCAATATGGGGACTTTGAGTGAGGCATGAAGATCGTGTGAGCTTCCTTGAAGTTCCCCCAACCTTTTCCAATGCTTAGCTGGTCTTAAGGGTGCTTGAAACTCCCTGTAGAAGTCAACCTGCAACCTTCAAAAATGAAAATGGTGATATCTGAAACAGGGCTCACAGTAATAGGACAAAGGCTTGGATAGTTTAGGTAGAATGTATGTAAAGTGTTTGAAGTCTTGAGAGGCAAAACGCACGAGCCAAAATGGAGTTGGCAAGGATTTTGCAGAGGTTGCCCTGTTTGGGCAGAAACTTGTGTTTTTGTGTTTTGGAAGAGTTTCAAATGTTATGAATTCGTATTTTTTGCTTGAGACAAGTTTCTGAAGTTGTTTAGAATGAATCTAAGTCTTCTCTTTATCAGATGGACAAGTTCTCTTCACTTTTGCCTCTTTTCTTGCTTTTGAAGAAAAGTTGAAGTGACTATGCCAAGGTGTTGTACTTGCTAGTTCTAGGGCTGATGAGAGTTGGTAAATATTGCCTGATATTTGTGGATGTTGCTTGCAACAATAGATCAAGTCCATGGCTCAAGAATTGCAAAGTTGCAAAAAGTATGCTTTATGAAAATGGCAATGTGCCCTTTATGCCATTTATGGATTAATCTCTTGTGCAATGCTCCAAAGGTGAAAACAAAGGCTTTAACCACTGAGTTAGCATTAAATTATTGAGTGTAGAAATGATTAGGACATGTAATGCAAGGTAAAAGTATGCTAGGATCTGATTTGCAACTTGAAGCATTGTGAAAATGGCTTGAACAAAAGTGACAAAATGCCATTTTCTCTTCTTCGATTCTCCCTAACCACAAATGATCTTGGAGAGTTCTTGGACATTTTGGAAAGCTTGCAACATGCTATACAATCCATCTTTGAAATGCAACTTGATATACCTCATGGAACTAGGTGAAAAGTTTCCATGAAGTTAGGTCAAAAACCTACCTAAACTAGGGCAAAATTTCACTAAGTTATTTAGTTTATGGACCCCTATTCACAAAATCATAACTTGAGATAAACGAATCTTTTGGGAAAACTTTGTGAATCAAAGTTTTATATTTCATGGAGGACTACAACTTTCATGTTGGAAGTTTTATTTGAATCCAATTGCATCATGGTGAAAAAGTTGGGGAAAGTTGGGGAAAGTTGGGGAAAAATAAGAAATTTTCCATACTTAGAAAAATTCTAAGTTATGAAAAATTTCAAATTAAAACCCTAATTTGCAATTTTAGGTTTCTTGGACAAAAATTTTCACATTTTGACATATCTTGATGAATTATGACCTTTGGCACTTGATTTTGACCATAAAGTCAAAGTTTGACTTTTCAGTGTACAATTGATTTTTGATCAGTTGACTGTAAAATTTATCTGTCAATCCTATGTACTTGAGATCTTTTGAACCATGTGATTAGGTAAAGATGATGCTATTGAGTCCTTGAAATAATTTTTGAAACCAATTGATCATTGGCTAGGTAAAAAAATAGAAATTGCCCTTCCTCAGTCAAAACCCTAATTTTGACCATTTTGCCCTTTTGATTATTTGATCAAATTTCTTGAGGAGTTGTGATCCAAACTTGATCAAATTTCTTGAGGAGTTGTGATCCAAACTTGATCAAATGGTACATATGAGCCTAAAATGTTGTTGTGGATCAAAAATTATGAAGTTTGACTGTAAATTGGCCACAGTTGACTTTTTCCCCAATACAGATGATTTTTAGGTCAATTGTCCAATTGACTGAGCAAAAATGTGATTCAAGGCTTTAAACTTGTCATGAGAAATCTTATGGGTCCAAGATGGTGTATGAAAGTCACATGAAGCATTAATGGTCTAAAAATCGTTGTGCAAACTCAAACCCTAATTTCAGGTTATCAGTACAAGGAGATGTCTTGAGCTGAGCAAACCCTAATCTGGTCTTTAATCCAAGAAGTCTTGTGAGGAAAATCTTGATAATATGAGAGGGAAAATTTTGGGGTACAACAGATGCCATTCTGATACTCGTTAAAATTCTCTCTCAGATACAGTTCAAATATGCTCTAGACACGGATGCCATTCTAATACTCGTTCAGATTCTCTCTCAGACACAATACAGATACGCTTCAGACACAGACGCCATTCTGATACTCATTCAGATTCTCTCTCAGATACAGTTCAGATACGCTCTAGACACTGACGCTATTCTGATACTCATTCAGATTCTCTCTCAGGTACAGTTCAGATACACTCCAGAGACGGATGCCATTCTGATACTCATTCAGATTCAACTTTTAGATACAATTCAGATACGTTCCAGATACAGACGACATTCTGATACTCATTCAGTTTCAGCTTGTAGATACGGTTCAGCAATCATTTTTGGATGGCATCTACAAGCCCATCTCCAACAACTTTCCATCACCTCTCCAAATGGTATCTTTAAGCCCATTCCCTACACCATCAACCATCACATCCTCGAGTGCAAATTTTTGGACACTCTAGTGTCCAATCATCTTCCACCGTTAAGTCACGAATGGCAAATCTGCCAATCTAACTCTTCAGGTTTAAGAAGATTGAACAGGGGCAGCTGTTGTACGCTAAAATTTTCCCTCTTATTATCAAATATTTTCTCACAAAAGATCTCTTTTGGTTCAAGGCTGCACTAGGATTGATCAGCTCAAGACACCTCCTTGAGCACTGATGACCAAAATTAGGGTTTGAGATTGCACAAGGATATTTTAACTTTCAATGCCTCATATGACTTTCATGGATCATTATGGACCCTCAAGATTACTCATGTCAAGTTTCAAGCCTTGGATCACATTTTTGCTCAGTCAATTGAATAGTTGACCTAAAAATCAGTTGTATTGGGAAAAAGTCAATTATTGCCAATCTATAGTCAAACTTCATAATTTTTGATCAACATAAACATTATAAACTCATATGTGTTATTTGATCAAGTTTGGACCATAATTCCTCAAGAATTTTGATCAAATCATCAAAAGGGCAAAATGGTCAAAATTAGGGTTTTTGACTGAAAAAGGGTAATTTCTGATTTTTGACCTAGTAAATGGTTAATTGGTTTGAAGCATGATCTCAAGAGTTCAATTGCATCATTTTGACCTAATGTCATGACCCAAGACATTGCTCAAGATCAATTGGATTGATAGTGAATTTTCAGTAAACTGGTCAAAAGTCAACTGTATACTGAAAAGTCAAAATCCAATGTCAAAGATCACAATTCATCAAAACTTGTTAAAATATGAAACTTATTCATCAAGAAATCAAAAAGTCAAGATTTAATTTTGAAAAGTCAAAGTTTCCTAACTTAGAAATTTTTCTAAGTGTTTAAAACTTCATGTTTTTTCACAATTTTGAGCCAATTTTTCACCATGATGCAAGATGATTCAGAAGAAACTTTCAAAATGAAAGTTGTAGATCTCCATGATATCTACAAAATTACTTTACACAACTTCTTCTAAGAATTCTTGGATCTCAAGTTATTAATTCATAAAGTCATGGTCTTGAAATTAAACACTTAGTGAAATTTTGCTCTAGTTTAGGCATGATTTTGACCTAACTTCATGGCACTTTTTCATATAGTTCCAAGGGGAATTTTAAAAAGTGGTTCAAAGAGGGGTTTTAGAGAACATTACAAGCTTTTCAAAATGTCAAATAACTCCTTGATATCATTTGTGAGCAAGGAGAATCGAAGAGAGGAAGTTAGGATTTTTAAACTTAAATTACAAGCCATTTCATGATGAACAAAAATTCAAATCCAAGCCTAGGCTGCATAATCTTTGCTTTTCAGGCCTCAAACTTGTTTGTCACTCTATAATTAAATGTTTACACAACTATTAGAGCTTTAATCCAAGAACTTGAGCCTTTATCCATGTTACATTTCCATTTATGGCACAAAGTTGTCATTTCCATTTTGATAAAGCATCACTTTTGCAACTGTCAACTTCTTGAGCTTTGAACTTGTTCTTTATGCACACACAACCCATATAAACCAAAAGCAATGTGTCTAAAGCCTCTTTGAACTCAGAACATGCTTGTACATCACTTTGAGATTTGTCTTCTCACTTTTCTTCAAAAGCAAGTTATAGAGCCAAAAGGCTAGAACTCAAAAACCTTGAGTGCATTTGATCTCTAACGTTTTCCATACATATACACAAGTCTATTGCAAAATAACACACGAGTTCAAAGACCCCAAGACACTCCCAAACACTCTGCAACTCAGAATCTTCCATAACTTGACAGTTTTGAACTTCACATAGCCATCTCCAAATCCACTCGTGTGTATTGAGTTTTAACCATCCAAACACTTAATATACATCATATCAAAGTGATTCGGGCCCCTATTTCTTGAATGTAACTCCTCCATCACTATCCACCATTTTCAAAACTGAAGCTTGCGACTTGACTTGAGTTGGGAGTTTCAACCATCCTCAAAGCAAAGTAGGAGTTGGAACACACTCAAGGAGGTCCAGGCAAGCTACAGAAATCATCAGGCCATCACAAAGGTTGCCTAAACTCCATACACGACTCCAGCTGCAAGAGGTAAGTTTTCAAACTTCTATCTCTTCATACAAGCATCATTTGATTCTGATTTGTGAAGATAAAATGTAGATACCATTGCCACGAAGTTGTACATGTCCATAGTTTGCATTTATATGGCCAGACCTTAGAGAATTTTAGAGTTGAAGTTTCTGAAAATTTTAGGTTTTAATTTAGGGCCATAAAAATTCTCACTCATCTTGGATTTATAGCTTTAGTTATTTATATGGTTGTATTTATGGGAAGAAATGCCACAACTTTCATTTTTGAACTTTCTGTTTTTGTTGAGAGATGAAGAAGTTACAGGTACTCTAGCTGGCTGAAGGTTGAAGACGAAGTACAGGCCTTGGAAGCATGTTGTGTTATATATTTATCATTTCATTTTAATAAACGGATGTATAGCCACCCCAGTGGTAAGGCAGCACGCATTTCATGCTCAGGACGTGAGTTCAAGCCCCAGCGCTGCCACTTTTCTCATTTTTCACATTTTTTCTCTCTTTTTTGTTACAAACATGCAGCGCCTGGGCCCTTATGCTGGGCCTTCCATTTTTTGCTGACTTCTAACCCCAGTTTCATTTTTGCACCCCTGGCCCATTATTTTCTTTATTATTTCTTTTTCTTTTTTTATTTTATTTTCATTTCATATTTTCTTTTATTATTTTCACTATTATTATTATTATTATTATTATTATTATTAATAAAAATCCAAAAATATTTTTATTTATTATTTACACTTATATATTTTATTTTCTCTATAAAACAAAAAAGACTAAAAAACATTTCTCTTAATAATTAATTTCTTTTTAATGATTAATATCTAGACATAGGTTTAATTATTTATTTTCTTAATTAAAATTAATTTAGAACTTAGGTTTATTTTAATTAATTAATTTTCATATTATTTTTATTAAGTTAAAACCTTTTCACAAAAGACCCTAAAACACATTTTTTAACTTAATTTCCTTTTTAATTAATTTAGGTTTAAATTTTATTTATTTTCATTAATCATCTCTCTTAATAAGGTTAAAACCCCTTTCATAAAAACAACAAAAATAATTTCTTTTTCCATTTATATTCTTGCATTTTATTTTTAATTTTGTACACTATTCAATATGGTTGTAATAAATAACTAGGTTTAATTTTATTACAATCCCCATTTGTAAATTTATACACCCCCTCCCCTAATGATGTAATAGCGTAGTAATTTTACTTTTCGCAATTTATCGCTTTATATAAATGCTAGTAATTAGGGTTTTGTATGGAAAGACTAAAACCAATCAATAGAAAACCTTAATCAAAGACAAAAACAATGCATGTAAATCAATACACTTGCACACAAGCACCTCTAGGGTAAATCCACTTGGTTGCCTTACAAAAATAGCCATATTACGCATGTGAGATATCTTAGCAAAGATAAGCAAAATACAAGATCATAGTCCCTCGATAACGCTATCAGAAGTTTCCTTTCAAAATGATCTTAGTCCCTAAATAAAAATGCTAAGATACCTTGCAACATTGCTAATCATGGTTATACGATGACCCACGCCCGTCCCTTCTACATCCAAATATAGGGTTATTTACCAAGTCAATGGTAAGATAACAATGTCAAAGGAAAAAGGAAATGAACATGAAAAAACTTTTGAGTAGGTAGATTGTTCCTAGTTACTTGCTCCATTTAAAAACAAAAACATCCTTGCTATTTTCAAAACAAACACCAACACTTTCAAAACATCTTTCAAAACTTGAAAACATTTTCAAAAGATCAAACACTTTGTATACATTCTTACGAACGAGAATCATTACAAAGTTTGCCTAAACAATGGTCTGTTTTCAAAAATACTTTCAAAACCACACAAAGCATAATTTCAAACAAAAGCAAGTGATCTAGCAAGTAACTAAGAGCCCGTGGAAAACTATGTATGAAAAGGGTGTTAATACCTTCCCTTTTCATAATCTACCCCCCGAACTCAAGAAATAATCTCAAAGGTCTTTCCTGTGCTTTTTCACCTTTCCTTTTGGATAAAAGAAAAGTCGGTGGCAACTCTTGCTAACCATAACATTTGCGATCAAACGCAAAACACCCAAGTCAGTTCTTCCACCGTATCACACATGTACACAAAACAAACAAATAACTCAATGTCTTGAGGTAAACCTCAAGAACTCCAGACAAAATATCAATTAAGGTCACAAAGTCTCCAACATAGGCCAAAGTTTCTATTCCTAAGTCCAAGAAGTCCAATACTTCATCATGCCAAGGATAGTAACTAAATAGTCCAAGTATCATTAAAGTTTTTTATGGTTCATGTTGATTATTAAGTATCTTCAAAAAGAAAAGAAAAGCTCAAGTGAGCAAAATAAAAATGATAAGAATATAAAGGGACTCAAGTGAGCAAAGATGAAAAAATAGCATGAAATATAAATGCTAAAGTAAATGGTGCATAAAGTAAAGAGCATAAAATAAAGCATAAAGTAAAAGTATAAAATAAAATCAATTGTCAATAATTAGTGGTTAGTTGGATGACCATCTTGAATATTTCATTTGGAATTCATTAGAGGATTGGTAGAACCAAAGCCTCTACACAATGAATTGCATTTGCTTTATGTCAAGTATATCATCCATTTTGGAATCCTCAAAAGTAATATTTAATGATCAACGATGTTTAAGTGATCCGCGTTGACCAAAAGTGATGTAGATCCATTAGAGGATTGGTAGAACCAAAGCCTTCACACAATGAATCTCAAGGTTATTAGATCAAAGAGATAAAATTAACATACTTGGGCTTGCAAACATAGGTTTGGGCCACAAATGATCATTTATTTGAATCGGGACAAAATTTAGCGCTATGTTAAGCAATCGTAAGTGGACTTATATAGAAGTCGCACCTATTTTGAGGCCGGTTAATAGTAATCTATGCACTATTTGTTTTGAGACATGATATAGAGATCATGCTCCAATAACACTTAGTGCAATAAGAAAGGGATAAGATGAAGAGGGGTGAGAAAGAATATTCAAACCATTTTTGAATTAAAATTTGATCAAACTATTATTAAAATTATTCATCCATTTTTATGGAGTTAGACTCAACACCATCGATCCAATGATTTTAATAAAGTTTATAATTAAAAATTCAACCCAAGATCAACCAGAAAATAATACAAAATAATATTACATTTAATATATGCATTAAAAAGGGTTTTAAAATGTTTTAAAATAGAAATAAGAGAGAAAAATATCAACTATGTTCAAATTAATCAAGAAAGATTAAGTAAAACCATAGAAAAATTAGAAATGAACTCAAATCTTTTTATAAAATATTTGGTAATTTTTTTAAGTCAGAAACTATTTTTAAAATTAAAATAAACCAAAAATGATTTAAAAAAATAACAAAATCAGAAATAAAAAATAATGAGGTCACCAATATTTGTCACAATATCATTGGATCATTCCATATTTTTTTAGAATTTAAAAATGCATAAAATTATTTTTAAACATTTAAAACAATTCAAATAAAGTGAAAATTTATAAAAAATATCAAAACACAAAATAAAGTTGTAAAAAAAAATCAGAAGGAGAAAAATCAAAAATATTTTTCATAATTTTTTCAGATTTTTAGGACTTAAAATGAATTTTCTATGATTTTTTTTTAAGTTTAAAACAATTTAAATATAAAAATCAGAAAATAAAATAAAGTCAAAAAAATGTGGACCAATGGACGAGAGTCAAAACGTGTTAGTAAGCTAATCCAATAGATCATACGCACTGTGCATATCATAGTCATTAGTGAATAACACACATGATCATTAATTAAATCAGATATTCAAAAATTCCAAATAGCGATGTTTCATTGGTTGAAGGATGACACGTTGGTCATTTTCAATCTCCAGCCAGTCTCAAATCGAGCTTGCTCAAACTATAAAATTAGAGCACGAGACCGGTACCATTTGCTTCATCTCATCAAGATGAAGACAAGCACACCTTCGCGAAAAATTTATATAAAATGTAGCTCAAGCAATTTGGAAGGAAAGTTTTGAAAAGGAATTTGAAAATTCATGTCCAAAACGTGTTTCCAGTTAAAAGAAAGTGTTGCGACTAGAATCAGGGCAATGAGAGCTTCACAATGATATCAAAGTTTGGAAGAATTGATGGAGAAATCTACCTATTGAAGTTCATTTGCAGAGCTCTGTAAATGGACTTGGTTAGATCAATTCAAAAGGTTTCAAGGCTCAATTCTTCTTCTGTTAGCTTCAGGGAAGATCAAGGAAGGTGAATTGATAGAAAAAATGGATTGAAAAAGGCTTGAACAATGATTTCGAAGTTGCAGAAAAGTAAGTTATGGAGCGAGTTTGGCAGGGTGATTTTGGTTGTTCAAGCTTGAGAAAACGAATGGGATAGCTCATGTATTTATAGGAGAAGCAAATGGGGTCAAAAGGAAGGGTGAATGATGCAATTTGGAGGGAATTCATGTGGGTTTGCATCATGAAGAAAGTGTGACTTCTCTTTCGTTAAAACTCATCCAAAACGCGTGTTTTAATGCACTAATCCACTTGGGAAAGTTGGCTAATCATGTTTAGACCCAAAACACGTGCTAATTTGAAGTTTAGAAGTTGTAACATGAAATTCAAATTCTGACTTGCGATGAAACTTCAATTCCAAGTTACCACTTTTGAAACAATGACATTATCAGCTCAAGGGGTCTTAAGGCATGGTTCTTGATGCTTTAGAAAGATGAGATTATAATCTTTGTAATGGGAAAAGAATGGAACCAAATGGATGTTTGAGCTAAAAGTTGCAATGAGTCAAAGTTGGGAAAAAGAGGTTGACTTTCCATACTTAGAAATATTTCAAGTTTTTCTTCAAAGTGACCTATAATGTTTTGCATCCAAACATGGCCTTCCTATTGAAATTTGCTCTTGACCAAAAAAGATGGCATGAAATAAACCTCTTGAATGACATTTTGAAACTTGAACCATTCAAAATCTCCAAAAATTGAGAGAGTTATGGATTGTTGAAGTTGGAAAATAATCATGAAATGACCTATAATCTTTTGTATCCTTAAGGCATCCTCCATTCATTTTCTCACTTTGCACATAAAATAAGGAATAAAGTTCACATCCTCAAGATTATTGAAGAAAAAGAGTGGGCTCAGGGTGATAAAAATTGACCAAGTTATGATCATTTGAAGTCACACATGGGAAGTTAGGGGTTCATCTGGATAACTTATAATCTTTCTTCATCATCAAGTTTCTTCCACATGAAAACTACTTGAAACTTTTGAAGTGATTTGCTAATAACCCTTTTAAGAGAAGGGTTTTTTTGGAATCACTCAAAAATACCAAAATATGAGCAAGATATACTTCTTTGAAGTTCAAAACCCTAGCTCATATATCAAGAAAATGCTTTGAGGAACTTTGACAACTTTAAACAACCTTCTTGTACCAACACTTTTTCTTTGTAGATAGAAGTTGTTGAGGATGATAATAAGAACTCATATCAACCAAAACCACTTCCATATCTTGAGAATTGAGAGAAATATACACTTGTGACCAATGGGAACAAGGCTTTGTCCACCCATGATAACTTCTTCAATCAACCCCTTGTACTTTTGAATCAATCTTGATAACTTTGAAATATGGTGAATAAAAATAAATCTTACCATGCCATTTCTTCCAAAACAACTTCAATGGTGAGGTTTGAATTTCTCAAGCTTTATTGACTAGGGCATGGAAATAAACTCATGAACCCATGGATCAACTTACTAATCCACATTGCCTTTACCTACATTATTAACAAGTAAGACAAATCAACATTTCATTTTATTAATTAAAAGGAAAGTCAAAACAGAACATGTATGATCACAAAAGAAAAACAAGTCAAGGTGCTTGGTGATTCCTGAAAGAGCAAAGCTAAAGATAGGGAAGAGAACCAAAAGCCTAATATGATCTTGTTGTGATTGAATCAATATGGTATGATGAAGGGATCTTAGGGGCAAAAATTTGGGTACAACACATAATAAAAATTTGAAATTTATTATTGGTTTTAGGGCATTTCACCTTGTCATCTCTACTTATCGTCACCAACTTATCGGATGGTTGGCAAGGGAAAAGTGCATAACACTTTGGGAGAATTACTTTACACTAAACCGCTCCCTACTGGTTGCTTGGAAGTATCGGTTGACATTGCTTTGGAGAAGGATGCGTTATTACCATATCCTGACGATGTTTCGAATGCCACACTTGTGGGAGATGTAATCGATTTGTTTGTTGCAGGGCCATCAAGCCTCATTAGTGTGGATGATGAGGTATGCTTAAAACCATATATATGAACCTTTAAGTAATCAAAGTTTTTAGCGCATTTTACATACATTTGTTTTTACATGGTTATGTTAATTAGACTCCAACAAAATCCAAAGCAAAATACAAGGGGATTCCACGACAAACTGAGTAAGTGGCATCAATAAAAGAGGTACATAACAATTATATGATATTTATGCATGAAAAATGTTAATTAGTGATCTTATACTTCACATAACTAATTATATAATCTTTAGGTTCATGCTAAAGAGAATGAAGATGTCGGTAGGGGTAAGAATCCTGAAATTAGCAACATTTCCATACAAAAAAGGTTGTTGCTAAGAAGACAGCGGCTAAAAAAAACTACTTCCAAGTTTAGGTCGTGCCTTGGGACATTTTTAGAAATGTCTGATATTTCGAAAGGAAATACTCGTCTTCTACCTATGGAGTTTGGTATTTTTGGTTTTGAATATTCCGAAACAATTGGTATGGAGGATTTTGATCAAGTTTTACAACATATGCAATTAGGCCTCGGTGTTGTTAATACATACATAAGGTATATCTGATCTATTTTGTCTAATTAATTGATCAATTCATTTACTCATTTCAAATGTTAATGAGGTCTTTTATTTAAGGTTTTTGTATGAAAAATTGATGCGCCCGAGTGCAATGGAGCAAAGATTCGCTTTCTTATCTCCTTTCAGTACCTACTTAGGGTTAATCATTCATAAATCAAATGAGGTCATGGCGTATGTACTCGAGCGCTTTATGGCCGACAAAGATATCGAAAAGTTGTTCTTTTTACCGCTTAATACTGGCAACGGGTTAGATTTTCATTCTAAATTCATCTATTATAATTTTTCATATTTTGACGTTATATAGAAAGTTTTCATCTCACATTTGTTTAATCTTATAGTGGACATTGGTTATTGGTCGCGATTAATCCTATCAGAGAAGTTGTATATTATCTGGATTTTTTATGCAATGATCCAAGTACATACCAAGATATGAAGAATACGGTTGATACGTAACTGAGATTGTTCTAAATATTCGTGTGTATATTTATTTATTTACTTATGTGAATTATTCTAAATATGCGTTTATGTTTTATTAGCATTATACAAGTTTTTCGAGCATAAAGAGGTGTTCAAGTACCAAAGAGTAAAGCCAACAACATTATATGAATTATAGTGGAGGTATATTAATTAATTATCATAATTTTAATTATATTAATAGTGATGATACTTGATAAAACTTAGGCCTTATCCATATTTTCTTTTCATGTGTAGTGTCCCCGGCAGCGTAATGAAGTAGATTGCGATTTTTACATGTTGAGGTTTATGAGAGAAATCCTTCTTTTGGATCGAATAAAGATTCCATCTAAGGTATGGATTTCTAACTTATGAGTTATTTTAATATTTAACATATATTTCTAATATAATTAAATAGTTTTAACTTAAACATACTATGTTATATTATCATGTAGTACTTTGATGAATTCAAGTGTGCTTATTACTCAAGTTTTCAGTTGGATGAACTTAAGGAGGATTGATGTCAAAACATTATTGAGACGAAAGTTATATAAGATATATTATAATCTTACTTTAATTGATGAGAATTTTGAGTATATATATTCAAGTGTTACAATTTTGTTGTTGTTTATCATGTGGTAAATTATATATATTTTGTTTGTATCATGGTATGAATTACGATATTTTGATGTTGTTTCATATTATATGTGCATATGTAGAAGATAGAAATAAATATATTTTGTAATGGTATATAATTGTGTTGTTTAGGTGTTATTTTTTTTATAAAAGTATATATGTACAAGAGTAATATTAGTATATATAAGTACGTTGGTGCAAATGTATAGTATCTTTTGGTATTATTTTTTATTGGATTGAAGCTCCAATATTAGTGAAAATCTGGTGAAATTTGTAATGGTATATACAGGTGCAAAATATGGTGAAAACCTGGTGCAAATATGGTTAAAATATGTACATATAAAATTGTATATATCAAACAATGCTTTTTTTCAAAAAGTTATATAAAAAATTTTGTTGATATTAGACGGCGCTTTAAAAAATGCTGTCTAAAGCCCCCTTTAGACAGTGCTTTTTCTGTAAAAGCGCTGCCTAAATGGGCTTTTTTTATTATTATTTTTTTGTTTCAGAAAAAACGCTGGCTAAAGGGGAGCCTTTAGCAGTGCTTTAAAAAAAGTGCTGCCTAAAGGAGGCTTTAGACAACGCTTTAACATTAAAAGTGTTGCATATAAAAGTGCTGCCTAAATGGGGTTTTTTTTATAAAAAAAATTTGTTTCAGAAAAAGCACTGGCTAAAGGGAGCCTTTAGCAGCGCTTTAGAAAAAGCGTTGCCTAAAGAGGGCTTTAGACAACACTTTAACATTAAAAGCGTTGCCTAAATGGTTTTTTTTTTGTTTCAGAAAAACCGTTGGCTAAAGGGGGCCTTTAGCAGCGCTTTAAAAGTAAATGTGTTGGCTAAAGGGGGCCTTTAGCAGTGCTTTCAAAGTAAAAGGGCGGCCTAAAGGGGGGATTTAGCAGCGCTTTTACTTTTAACAAAGTGTTGTCTTTACCTACAGCAGCGCTGGAATAGACAACGCTTTAAAGCGTTGTCTAAAGCCAAAAAAAGTGTTGTCTAAAGTCTTGTTTGTCCTAATAAATGCCATGCATGCATGATGCGCAATAACATAAATAACACATGACCACTGATAGTCAAAACGCATCATCATCCATGTAATCAACATAATATCATCACATACTTCACAATACACAAGTCGTCATATAACAACATTGATTCATTATACAAACATACATCATCTTACGTCTACTCATATTCACATCAATTTGTCATAGAAACACTCAACTCACCACTAAAAATCTAATTTAATCATAGCAAAGGTACTGCGAAAATACATCATTCTACTCATTTTATCCTACCAAAACATAGTTCATCACGACGCGTCAAACATAATCCTAAAACACAAGTTACGACACTTTAAAAGTTTTGTCTACTTCCTCTCGCCTGAGGCTCCCCCGACGAAGCATCTTTCTCGCCCGAGGATCACCCAACAAGGCTCGGGATACTCATATTTCCCATGCAAAATTCCAGGAGCTTTGTTTTTCACCCTTCCCTTTGCCTCTTAACTCGCCCAGCGAGCTTGTGCTCACCTCCGCTTCGCCCGACGAAGCTGAAGCGAGACTCTTTCTCTCATACATTTTCCAGGAGCACTCAAAATCACAAGTTCACTCACCTCACTCTCGCTCGGTGCTGCCCAGGCGAATTGGATTCGCCCAGCAAAGCAGAAGGCTCATCCGGGGCCGCAACGCGATCAGGATTTCACATCAGAGTAGACCCAAAATCACTTAATTCACATGTTTTCACAAATACAATAACAACACATCACTTCATAGCATTACAACATCAATCTATAATAAATTTCATCATCTAATTCGGTACAATCATCATATTAACAGGTTCATCATAAAATCCCCAAACAAACTTAGATACATCTAAACCCTATATCAATTATAATAATCAGGATAACTCCCCTTACCTTAGATTCTAACTTTGATTCTTGTTCCAAGCTCTACGGTTGATTCTCTTTTCTTCTCTTCGTGCCATATCTCTTCACTGCTCTTTTCCTAATTTTCACGACCGTGCAGAATGAAACAATGGCCCTTTTTTTTCTCCTTTTTGTCTAACTTACCTCTCTGGACCCCTAATATGTTATTCCACTCTTGCTCTCGCTTACTCCACATAACATGACTAATGAGCCTTTAACATCTCTACTCAAATTATTCTATTTTATTTAATTTTAAATAATAATAATTCTAATTAATAATTCTAAACAATTATACTAATTATCTAAATTATTATAATTTTCTAATTTCCACCTTAATCCACACTGTCCCACCATACATCACACATACATCACATATCAAATCATCAATAATTCACTCATAATCACATCACACATCATAATTCAACAAAACATCATATATTTGCAAATGTTCATCATATAATTAATTAAATAAACATTCTTAATTAATTTTGGGTGTTACACCTCACCCTAGGCTCGCCAGGCAAGACACGCGATTCTGCAACTTCTCAGTTGCGTTTCGTTGTTGTCTCAGCTTCATACCAATTCTGATTACAAATATTATACTCATTCCAAAACGTGTAACAATCATCATATATCACATATTAACATCAAATCATATATCAACATGTATTTAGATTAAATCATGTCATTCATATATCATCAACATCAACAAAGTCATCATATTTCATCAATTTCATCACCGGTTTCATCAAATTAATCACACAACAAAACCCTACATTATCCTAACCCTTTACCAATCATAATGAACTACGATTAAACCCCTTACCTTAGTTTCTCTGAAAAATTGACTCTTTTTCTTCGAGCTCTATCAAATCCTTCTTTGAGCCCTAGCTTTTCTTTGCGTTCTCTCAATTCCACGATCGTACCAAGAATGATCTCAATTATTCCCCATTCTTTTTTACCCCTTGGACCATTTCTATGTTATTTCTCTTTTACCCTCACTTATCTTCACATATCACCATCATGCCCTTATTCTCTGCTTTTCACCTTATTATACTATTTATTCTAATAATTTAACACTAAATAATATAAACTAAATTATTTAATTCTATATTATTCTAATTATCATCTTAATCCACACTATCCCACCACATACCATATATACATCACATAATTCACCATAAGTCACATATAATCAGATAAATAATTAAATTCTAAAATATGGAGTGTTACAATTATCACTTGTGTACTTTTACGAGTATACATTAAACCCAAGGATAAGTCTTATTAACCGTCGTGATCTCTATGTTCCTTCTCTCGACACCACTTTTGATATGGTCTTTAGGCATAGAAAACCTCCTATGATAGAAGCTATGAATTGACGCTTTCCTCTTTGGTCTTGTTCCTTTTTTTCATTGGCAGATTTTCTTCCTTTTGGTTTTTGTCATGATCTCAATTGTTTGAGGATGCCTTATATCGATGAAGGTGATCACTTTTTCCTTGGTGATTCGTCCCGCCTCTTATATTCTCTTACTTTTCCATGATCTTCCTTTTCACCATCCTCATAGATGTACTATGTTAACCTTCTTTTCTTATTAGTTACTCAATTGCATTCTTCAAGTATACACGCTCATATGTATTATGCTAGTGGCTTTTGTGGAAGCAACATAATCGCGTTTCATTAATTATAGAGGATTTTGTCATAGGGAGAGGTTTCCTTATTCCAACTTCCATAAGGGTGGCGAATCAGATATCTTATAGGGTAATGTCCTTCGGGGGGAGTGTGACAGTCACCTCTGCCCCCAAAGTCATGCAGAAGAGAATGACGTGCTTGATAAAGGTGACAATATGGAAACCTTGGAACAACTGGGTGAAGATAAATGATGTCAATGAGAATAGGTTGAAACTTGACTTCACGATTACTGCGTGACACGGCTTCACACGACGGACAATCTCAAGGCGAAACACATTGAAGGTTCTCTTATATTCTGAGGAGTCTCTCCTCTAAGAGACGTGTATTCCACTATTGCACCAAATTGTAGGCAATTGAGAGCGGTTCATTTTCCATTTGCATGACTATATTGGCTTGGAGTTGTTAGAGGTTCTAAATCATTTCTGGTTTAAGGACTTACGTTTGTGGTTATGGTTGTTTTGAAGTTTAGCCTTGAAGTAACTATCGAATAGGTTGGAAGATAAAGAGGATTTGGAACATGCTCTGGCTGGTAAACAGAAGAACAGGAGCTTGATGAGTCAAAATGATGGGATAAGTCATGAGGACCAAATCATCTCCTCTTGTTGTAGGAGGCGAGGTTTCTCTTACTGGATCAGGAGCACCAATCATCACTTTAGCGACAATGTTAATGTTACATTAGGCGGTGATTCGAGTAGACTTAAATGCCACTGTTGTACCCCAAAATTTTCCCTCTCATATTCCTCAAAACATTTCAAGAAAAATCTCCAAGTTGCTCAAGGTTGCTCAAGAATTGGTCAAGCAAGCTCTCTCCTAAGGCAGTCTACCCCAAATTAGGGTTTCACATTGCATCAAGATCCTTGAGTCCAAATGACCTCAAGTACTCCCCAATGTCCTAACATGTTCTCAAGATCATCCATGTCAAATCTCAAGCCTTGAAGAGGAAGTTTGCTCAGTCAATTGCTCAAAGGTCAAAAAATTGACTGTGCTAGGGCAAAAGTCAACTGTGACCTACAAACAGTCAAACTTCAAGATTTTTTGTCAACATTCTAATTTTGAAGGATATTTCATCATTTGATCAAGGGTTTATCATTATTCATCAAGGATTGCTCAAAATTCATAAAGACTCAAAAGTTGCTAAATTAGGGTTTTGCAGGAAAAGTGAACTCAACTTTGACCAAGCATAACTTTCTCATACTTTATGAGAAATAACCCATCCAAATCTCATTTTGAAGAGGATTCAATTTCCTACAATCCACCTTCATACCCCGAGATCAAAATATGCACTCACAAGAAGTTATGAATTTGGATATTATAGGTAATTCTTGAAAGTCAACAAAAACACCTTTTTTCGCCAAAGCTTATAACTTGAGCATGGAACATCCAAATGATATGAGACAAAAAGGGTTGGTTAGAGTACATATCAAGCTTTCTAAAAAGTCCAAGAACACCTCTAAAAGTTCAAAATTGAAGAAATTATGTATTGTTGAAGTTGGACTTTTTTGCAAAATTGCCAAAAGTCAACTATCCCCAAAACTTCAAATTTTGTCAAATTGGCCCATTCTTTTCCACTTGATTTGAGCTTGCATCATTGTCCACGTGTCTTAGCTTCAGCCATGAGCCCATATTTCATTTTTATTATTTAATTTGATTTTTAATTGAATTTATTCATTTTAAATCAAACAAAATCATATAAAATCCAACACTTTGATAACACAGGATTTTTTTTTATATTTCAGGCTTTGATTGCAATCATTATCATCATCAAATTCGAATCACACCAAATCATGTGCAAAAAGATTGAAATAAGGCAAAATTGGCAAGTTTATAAAGGGAGATAAAATCAAATATGCAAGCATTGATAAGGCAAGATTTAGTCCATATTTGTTACCCTAATACACTACACAATACATAAGCAAGCCAAAGGAGACGAGATCAGGGTTGGAAAGTGCAGAGAGAGGCAGAACAAGATTGGACAAATTCACTAAAAAGCTTGAGATCAAAATCATAGTTAGAGGTGTTTTCAAGAGCTGAGACATATCTCAATTGATTCCTGAGCGTTCACTCAAGCTATCTGGATCCAAATCAAGCTTGTTCAGACATCCAAACGCGCTGTAAGTGTCACGAAACATACCCCTGTTCTTGAAATCGAAACTCACCATTCTTGCATCCATTGAATGAAATAATTGCATATTTGTAATCCTCACATCATTTGTAAACTTTTGGCATCATTTAATTTCGTTTATCTAACATGTACTGCAAAATGCCATAGCTAGGGTTCTTGGAAGCGTTTTTGGGGTTTTCTATTTCAGGAACAATTGACCACCAAGAAGGGTATGGTTGTGACCGGGAGGGTGAGATGAACACAACCATGCCCTTGGAATTCATTTTTGTGGCCTGAGGAGGATTTTGAGATGAACAACTTTGTAGCTACGGACTTTTGTCCGTTGGTATAGGTCTGTGCATTTTTAGCCACGGACATGAGGTTGAAGATGATGCGTGGTGCCCCATCATTGGGCCATTCAAACCAAGCGCGCGTTTTATTTTTCTGGCAATTATTTCATTTTTTATATAATATTATTTGTTTATATTATAATGACAGTTGAAACAAGGTGGTGTAGTGGCAAGGCAAGCAATGTAATTCCTTCAGGACCTGGGTTCGAATCCCAGGTCCCCCAATTTCTTATTAATTTTGTCTTTCAGGTGTTCCAATGTGCGTGTTGGCTTGTTATCCACCATGCACCTTCATACATCCAAGAGAGAGATGGCCAATGGCCAGATCTGATGGCTAGGGATTGAAGGACTACCAAGGCGTTTGTCAATGCATGCATGCTGTTGTACCCCAAAATTTGCCCTCCCATATTCTCCAAGATTTGTCAAGAATCAGTCAAACAAAATTTTTCTTGTCAGTCTAGCCAAATTAGGGTTTTCATGGACTTTTGATACAGTTCAAACAAATTATTAGGGTTTGGTTGATTTTGGCTCAGGTTTTGATCAGGCGGACGCTTCTTTGACATTTAATCAAGAATCAGGGTTTTTGTGCGCACATTCTCAGAAAGAATTAATTCTACAGTTCTTTTCAAGTTACTCTGGGATATGAGCTAAGGCATTTGGATTGAGAGCCTGTAGTGTTTGATTTAATCAGTAAAAGGCAAAATAATATGGACAATTGTTGTGATTGACTGTGCAATGTTTTGGATTATTCGGAACGCCGGACGTTTATTAATTATTTCTTTTTCTAAGTCAAAATAATTGGATTTACTTCCAGTTGTTTTAATTTAAGAAACTTAAATAATTAAATAAACAATTGAAGAGAAATAAAAGAGAACTAACTGATCAAAAAAGGGATTTTTTATTCATCTTTAATTGTTTTATTACAAATTATTATTTGAACAACTGTAAATTTATTTACATCTTTGTTTACAATAATAATGTTACGAATAATTGAAATGAAATAAAATTGCATCCTATTTTTTTTCTAAGTCTTCGTCTTCTATTTGACGCTCCCCATTGCTCAATTATTTTTTACCTACAAAAAGAAGAAAAAGAAAGTCAATGCAGATAAAATTAAAAGCAGACAGTTAAAATTCATCATTAAAAGCGACTGGCCGGAATCAGTTTGCCCTCTCTGCAAATCACAAGATTTCTCTTGGTTCACAAAGAGGGATAGAAATAGTGCTTGAAAAAAAAATATAAAATGCACAAATTTACAAATGCACAAATTCAAAATTGTCACACAAGCTGCATAGTTCAAATTCAAAATTGTCACACAAGCTGCATAGTTCATAATTTCAAAATGTCAACAAGGCTGTAGCTTCAGAATATGCCAAACAAAGTATAAAGTCCAAACTGAACTACACATGCCTAACCTAAGTCCAAATTGGACAGCAAACTAACCAAACTGTCAAAGGTACAAAAGCCACCAAAAAGGCTATCCAAAAGCTGTTCACAAGATATAGAAAGATATAAAGAAGTACAAAGTATGCAGAGGAAAACTAGTGTGCAAGCAAGCATATTCAAATCATCACTTTCCAAGGCCTATCACTTTTTCAGAAAAAAGACAAATCTAAGCAATATTTTATGCTTTTAATCTGTAAAGAGAGAGAGGAAAAGAGAGGAAAAAAGGCTTACAGCAGGTTTGAGGCTTAAGGACAAGAGATATAAAACAAACAGTCCATATCAGAAAATAAAGCGGGGGCAGAAACAACACAAAGCAAAAATTCTCAAAAACTGTAACATTGAAACATTGAAAACTGCCTCCAAAACCTGTGCTCCCAAAAGAAACCAGAAACACAAGCTTAACGAACAAAAGCCAAAACCTGTTTCCATTCAAAAGGCTTCAAGCCTAACCTGTCTTCAAATACACAAAACATACAAACAGCCTGCCTCCTTTGTCAAACACAAACTGAAGCTTAAACCTGCATCAAGCTTCAAGCCTAACCTGCCTTAAACCATAACAAAATAACATAAGCTCCAAACCTCACCAAAACCTTCCAAACTGTGTCCAAAAAAAATCTAAAAACAGTACATTCAAAACACATAAATCCCAAGTAAGCATTCAAGCTCTAAGCCTTCACCTGCTAACATATTCAAACATAGGAACATCAAAACCAGTCAAAACACCCCAGCCTGTCAACTAACAGCCTGAAGCCTACTAATACTTCAAGCTCATACCAAAAACCATACCTGTTTAAGACACAAATAACATACCAAGCCTGTAAACTGCCATCACACCAACAAAGCCATAGCCTAACCATACCAAACCTATCATAACAGCGAACCAACAACATCGATATTTCCCAGATTCACAAATCAAAATCAAAATAGCCAACTTTCAACCAAAGCCTAAAAAGCCAAGCATCTCAGAGGCATCAGATATCAGAACCAAAGAGACCCTCAGAACTGTGTTCATCACAGGGTCCAGCAACAAGCAATCACAGGGTCCAACATTTCAACAACATATCAGGCAAACAGACGGAGAGGAAAAGAATCAGAATAATTAAAGGCAATTAAAGCCAACATACTCAAAATCATCATACAAGCATACAAGAGCAAGCATTCAAGCAGATAAGAAGAGGAAAATAAGTGATTATACAAAGGTTCTCAGGTAATCATCATCAAACCAAAAAGTGAAACAAAGGTACCAGATTTCCAAGCCAGCGCATCACGCTCCTCCGCCTTCAGCCGTCCTAGAGCGCCTCCAAATCCGCTCCTCCTCCATCTCCAAAAGCCTCCGTCTCCAAAAGGTATAAAACTCTCTCCTTTCCTTAAAACACCTCACAAGACATAATAATAAACAATGATCAGAACATGCACGAACTGAAGCAAAAGTCATAAAAATGGGAAATTTCTTACCTATGCTTGTCGCTGTTACGCTCAAACATGGAGGGAAGAGGAGTAGACGGCAGCGCTCGGTGGCCCTAGGCGGAGTCCTTGCTCAGAAAAAGTTTGGCATGAGAAGATGAAGGCGAAGGAGAAGGTGAACGGCGCCTCTGTGATTTTGCCTAACCCTAAATCCCAAATGAACAAAACACACTGAAACCCTAAAAAAACTTGTGAAACGAGCACATGGGCCTTGCCCCATCCAAATATGCCTAAGCCCATCAGAACCTCTAGCGCCTGACCCCTCCCTCAGTGGACGTACCCCCTTCTGATTCTCTTTCAAGTGTTGTTTTGGGCCAAAGACAAACATAAAGCCCATTTAATCCTTTAGCTTTTTTTTTATTTTCAACTAACTCATACTTTTTTTTACATTAAAATTCAATTAACAATACTCTTTTCTTAACATAATTAATATTTTGTTAAATAAATAACACTTTTCTTTTTCTTATATAAAATGTTCTTAATTATTTCTTTTTTTTGTTTTTATTACATTTTAAAGTGAATATATAAACCTTAATATTAATTTTCTTAAGGTTGAACAATTTTCTTTTCTTTTCTTTAGTTAAAATTTTGTACATAAAATACTAACTAAAATACATAAAAGCATTAATACATAACTATTAATTTTCTTAAAACATTTTTCTTTTATTAAAATATTTTGTTTGTACATAATCAACAAATATCCAAAAATAAATAAATACTTAATTTTGCCTTAAGTAAACATCTTTCTCACCTTGTAAATAAATCACATACACATTTACAATATACATTTTATTTCCCTTTGATTATTGTACATTGCTACATTTTTACATTGCGATTGATTCGATTTGGTTGTAAATATTTGGACACTACTCTCCTATTAAGTCTCATCCCCATTTGTAAATATTTGTACCCCCACTCCCGGATACTTATTTGTAATAGCGTAGACTTTAAATTCCTGCAATTTATCGCTTTCCAAATATACCATGTTTAGACCTAGGGTTTGTATGTAAATAAAATAAAATGCTAGATAACCTAAATACAAGACAAATGCATGACAATCAATACACAATCACACTTGCACCCCTAGGGTAATCCCACTCGTTGCCTTCCAAAATGGGCCATGCTTGCATGTTGAGTATCTTTGGCAAAACAAAACAAATCAAAATGATCATAGTCCCTCGATGACGCTTTCGAAAGTTGCCTACAAAATGATCATAGTCCCTTCAAGCAAAATTGCCAAAGACACTTGGCACCATTGCATTCATGGTCCATACGATGACTCGCGCCTGTCCCGTTAACATCCTAACACAAGATTGTCCAACAAATACAATGGTGGAACAATACTGTTAAAAGGGTTAAAACATGAGAAAAACCTTTGAGTAAATTTAGGGGTAGACAACTCTTAGTTACTTGATCAAAACTTGAAAAACACACTTGCCTACTTTTCAAAACCACACTTCACAAACACAACTTCCAAACAACTTCCAAAAACATTTGAAACATCTTTTCGAAAAGATACACACCTTTGTAAAACATTCGAGTAAAGAATTGTTACAATGGTTGCCTAGACAAGGCCTCTTTTTCAAAACATTTTCAAACACACACATACACCACCATTTCAAGCAAATGAAAATCAAGGCAAGTGATCTAAACAAGTAACTAAGAGCCCATGGATAACTATGGATGAAAAGGGTGTTAATACCTTCCCTTTTCATAATCTACCCCCCGAACCCACGAAACATCTCAAAAGGTTTTTCCTGTGCTTTTTAACCTTTCCTTTAGGATAAAATAAAAAGTCGGTGGCGACTCTTGCTAAACCGAACAAGTGCGAAAACAAACGCAAAACCTCAAGTCAGTTCTCCCACAGTATCACAGAACTGGCGACTCTGCTGGGGAGATTTAATAAGTGAGGTGTACCTTAGGATTAGACCACTCTTGTTTTCAATTGCTTGCTTTGTTTGCTTTTTTATTTGTGGGCTTTGCATCGGAGTTTCATAGATCCTAACCCGGATCTGGGAAATACCCTTTAGGTAGCATAAGCTGTGAGGGACCTGTCCGACGTAGACCGACATGGGTGAAGCAGTGGCTACGTTGGTGTGACACCTTGGTCTGTACCGATATCCCTTGTGTTGCAACGAGGAGAATATGGGTCTTCTGAGGAGTCATTAAGCACCAACCGACCTTAGAACCCTAAATTGACCCAACTTGGCCATAGAACGGTAGCAGTATGCTACACTCATTGAGGCTAAACTCTCGCGATGGTTCTGGCTGCAAGAAAAGATTGCGATGCTAGAGTTATGACCGATTGAGGGTAGTCAGTGATATTAAGATCCTCTAGAACCCGATTACTTTTGATAGGACAGGTCTTAACCAACGAAACTTCAAGAGGGTACTTACCTACAAACCCCATGCAAGCCTAAACCTAAGCACTTGTTTGCTTTGTGTGAATATGATTACCTGTATATACACTCACTTGCTTTTGCATACATGTACATAACATCATAACATCATACCATAGCATTTTCAATAAACCATTTCAAGGATCTCGAGGGTTCTTTTGATGCAGGGTTATGTTGAACCAGACGTCTACCAAAGGGCAAGAGGTTTCTCCTCTAAACAAATGCCATCAACGATCAAGTGCAATAACTTGAATCAGGGGCTATGACCCACTTGACATGGTGAGCTTGATTCTCGTGGAAGGACATCCACCGGTGCAAAGTTCTCCAATCAAAGATCAAAGTTCAACCTCTAACATTTTCTTGTGTTTACCCCAAGAGATCCTTGAAAACATGCATCCACATATCATGCATTGCATCATGACAGTTTTTTCTTTTCAGGTTTGCTTACTCTCCTACTGTTTATTTCAGTAAGAGATGGCTCTAGAAAGGACTGTCAAGGATATCCAGGACCAAAATGCTCAGCTTCAAGAAATGTTCTTGAACCTGTCCTTGGGGAAAGAAGAAATGAAAGATCTCCTCACAAAGGGCTTGGTCCAGGAGACTTCAAACAATGCCAGGAATGATCAGTTGGAGGCACTACAGTCTGAGCTGACTACAATGAGGATCCAAATGATGGGGCAACTGGTGGGCCAGATGGCTCTCATCCAGGACTTGTCTCAAAGACAAGAGGGGCTCAGAGTTCTCGTCAACCAACTACTTCGGGACAACCAACTGGGGCAAACATCTGAGATTGAAGAGCAAGTCACCACTCAAGAAGACAAGGGGAAGGCTCCTCTACTTGCTTCAGGGTCACAAGCCCATCAACAACCTCGTCGGCATCAACAGAGTAATCGGCGTAAGCAAAATACATCGAGAAGACAGTTCACGGAGACTGACATACCGTCATCTCTAATACTGGAGCGCTTGTTGGAGGTCAATCTGACTGCTTTAAGGGATCCTATTCGGAAGCCCAATACCTCCGCTCCTAACTATCATCCCGACGCATTTTGTGTTTACCACTCCTATAGCCCGGGACATGACACCGACGACTGTTGGGCCTTGAAGAACAAGATTCAAGATCTGATTGACATTGGAGTGCTGAGGTTCATGCCAGACGGCGAGATGAAAATCTTCCGTTAAGGGTCTCTCCACCTGAATTGACAAAGCTCAAACTGAGAGACTTTTGTTTCATTTGAATTTCCAAGTTGTAATCTCTTTGTTATTCAAACAATTTATCTATTAATGTCAAACTCTGTTTCATTAATGCATTGCATATGTTTGTCTTGAATTCATCCATTCGTTTTCACTACTATTATGCTTTTCTTTATGATATTTAACTCTTGATAACAAGTTGCAAGCCTTTAGAGGGAGGATGACGAAACAATACCATAATCTCATACAATATGCTTTTGAACAGACCGTGCTGATGATGTATAGGCATTTCTTTCAATTCCCAAACACTGGAGTTATAAGGAAGATAATCCCTAGTCAACCCCTTCGAGCCAAAGAAGTAGGAGTTTCCTATTCTAAACAAATCGAAACCTTTGATATAAACCTGGGGCAGGGTAGTCTCTCAGTTAATTCAAAAGGGTGCGCACTGAAGCCGCAAACTCTCAGTTCGTAACACAACGAACGACATCAAAAAGAGAAAAACATTCCTCTGGAATCAAAAGACACTGATGGTTCCCTATCTCACAGGCAGTCATTATCTCTCAAAAAAAAAAAAAAAGCCCACTGAGCCAAAACCTATAAAGGAGGCTTAAGAAAGCTGGGGCATCCCACTGACTGTAATCTCGAAAACAGAAACAGTCAGGCAAAAGTTAGGGATAACAAATCAAAAGAGCGAGGTCGTTACAAATCCTCAACAACTTGAAAAATGTTGCAAAAGAAAAAGGAGATGATGACTGTCTTCCAAAATTCAACTGGTGAACCATCACCCAAAAAGTCGTTCCAAATTCGAATGGAGTTCGACGCACAATTAACTGAGCTTAGGGTTGAAGAACATCACGAAGAGCGGGTGGGTACAAATATACTTTGAGCCTTTATCCTTTGTTTCTTAAATCGTGAACCAAGCCACGTTACAACCCTTGAAAAGTCCTAATTGAAGCATGGGTTAGTTCGAAAGCATACTGTTTCAAAAGGTATCCTGACTCCTGTAAGGCTTTGCTCTAAATCTTGTGTTGATTTTGTCTTATGAAAAGTTTTCTGCTAAAAAACGCATTTTTCAAAACTTCGAGACAAACATAAACTTTGCATTGCTTGAATATCACTGTTTGCATTTGACTATTTGTTTGACAGCAAAGAAATTCATACAGCGAATGTTCGGAGGAACGAAAACTCTCTCAGTGAGTAAAATCACTTCAAGAAGGATGACACTTCCAACGACAAGTCTCCTATCAACAAGGGGCATGACATGTCACCATCCAGTTAACCTGGGGCAGCCCAGTCAAGGTTTCAACAGATCTTTCAAAGTTCAGTTAACCTGGGGCAGTCCAGTCAAGACTTCAAGAAATCTCTCAATTTGCAGAGTAACCTGAAAAGTCTCCTTCATCATCACTTGGGGCATTCGAATGTCAAAAGTGTTCAACAATTCCTTCATCACCTGTTGGAAGATGCAGTTTTACACGGACTCATCATGAAGCAACCCTACACCGGTTCCTTCTCAACCTCAGAGGAAACCCTACACCGGTTCCTTCTCAACTCCAGATGCAGTTTTACACTGACTCATCATCAGGAAACCCTACACCGGTTCCTTCTCAACTCCAGATGCAGTTTTACACGGACTCATCATCAGGAAACCCTACACCGGTTCCTTCTCAACTCCAGATGCAGTTTTACACGGACTCATCAACAGGAAACCCTACACCGGTTCCTTCTCAACACCAGATGCAGTTTTACACGGACTCATCATCAGGAAACCCTACACCGGTTCCTTCTCAACTCCAGATGCAGTTTTACACGGACTCATCATCAGGAAACCCTACACTGGTTCCTTCTCAACTCCAGATGCAGTTTTACACGGACTCATCATCAGGAAACCCTACACCGGTTCCTTATCAACTTCAGATGCAGTTTTACACGGACTCATCATCAGGAAACCCTACACCGGTTCCTTCACAACTTCAGATGCAGTTTTACATGGACTCATCATCAAGAAACCTTACACAGAATCCCAGATCAATGCCTGCAGCAATCAAAAGATTCTCGCGATCCCCAGCGAAGCTAAAACTTCCAACTATCAATCTCCAAGCAGAATGAAGACTCTCGTTCTCAGCACCTCACAGAATATTCGAATATTCTCCACGAAAAGATCGTCCTCGGCGAAGTTCTTCCTATCCCCAGCGGAGTTCATCAAATTCCCCAACATAACTTATCAGTGGAATCCCCAGCAGAGTTCTCATCAAAACCTCAGCGAAGTATCTCTTCCCACAGAGTAATTCCCCGCAGAGTAATCTCTCTAACAAGTTTATTCCCCAACAGAGTAATCTTGTCCTACCGGTTTATTCTTGCAACCATCATCCCCAGCGGAAGCGAAGAACTCTACTCTTCAACATCAGCCCAGGATTTGATTTCCCGGCCTTCGTCAAGGATTTATTTTCCTAGTCGAAAACACATTCATAGACATTTCACATTTTATACATCCTGATACATACATATACGCATCATATCACACGATCTCATTTATTTTTGAGAACATCATGACATCATGCATCTCATACATCATGACATTGCATACAACTAATGTTTTGCCTTTTCAGGAAAAGGTCAATCCAAAGATGATTACTGTCAACTATCGCAGTTCCATATTCGATACCTGTATCTAGCCAGGGCATATCTGTGAGTAATTGATTGTGGATTCGATACATGTATCCAGCCAGGGCATATCTGCATGAAGAGTTTAGAGATTCGATACCTGTATCCAGCCAGGGCATATCTGTAGACGACCAATTCCAGATTCGATACCTGTATCCAGCCAGGGCATATCTGTAGACGACCAATTCCAGATTCAATACCTGTATCTAGCCGGGGCATATCTGTGAGCGATTGATTGTAGATTCGATACCTGTATCCAGCCAGGGCATATCTGTAGACGACAAATTCCAGATTCGATACCTGTATCCAGCCAGGGCATGTCTGTAGACGACCAATTCCAGATTCGATACCTGTATCCAGCCAAGGCATAACTGTAGACGACCAATTCCAGATTCGATACCTGTATCTAGCCGGGGCATATCTGTGAGTGATTGATTGCAGAAGGTACCAGATTTCCAAGCCAGGGCATATCTGTAGACGATAAATTCCAGATTCGATACCTGTATCCAGCCAGGGCATATCTGTAGACGACCAATTCCAGATTCGATACCTGTATCCAGCCAGGGCATATCTGCATGAAGAGTTTAGATATTCGATACCTGTATCCAGCCGGGACATGTCTGTAGACGACCAATTCGAGATTCGATACCTGTATCTAGCCAGGGCATATCTGCACGAAGAGTTTGAAGATTAACCCCTGTAACAGGCCAGGAAATTATCTTTCTTTCTCAGGTACGCAAGTTCTCGCTAAGGAATCTCTTACGCGATCGACACCCCGGATGGCATCTTTAAGCCCATCTCCACAACTATCCATTACACTTTCAAATGGCATCTATAAGCCCATTCTCGACAAGGTTCTGTCACATCTCCAGATGGCATCTATAAGCCCATCCTCCTATCCATCATCTCTCCAAATGGCATCTATAAGCCTATTCCCGACATCACATTGATGATACTCCACTATGTGAGTGCAAATTTCTGGGCACTCTAGTGTTCAATCATTTTCCACCTTCGGATCACGAAAGGCACGCAAGCCAATCTACATCCTCAGGTCTAAGAAGATTGAACAGGGGCAACTGTTGTACCCCAAAATTTGCCCTCCCATATTCTCCAAGATTTGTCAAGAATCAGTCAAACTGAATTTTTCTTGTCAGTCTAGCCAAATTAGGGTTTTCATGGACTTTGATACAGTTCAAACAAATTATTAGGGTTTGGTTGATTTTGGCTCAGATTTTGATCAGGCGGACGCTTCTTTGACATTTAATCAAGAATCAGGGTTTTTGTGCGCACATTCTCAGAAAGAATTAATTCTACAGTTCTTTTCAAGTTACTCTGGGATATGAGCTAAGGCATTTGGATTGAGAGCCTGCAGTGTTTGATTTAATCAGTAAAAGGCAAAATAATATGGACAATTATTGTGATTGACTGTGCAATGTTTTGGATTATTCGGAACGCCAGACGATTATTAATTATTTCTTTTTCTAAGTCAAAATAATTGGATTTACTTCCAGTTGTTTTAATTTAAGAAACTCAAATAATTAAATAAACAATTGAAGAGAAATAAAAGAGAATTAACTGATCAAAAAAAGGATTCTTTATTCATCTTTAATTGTTTTGTTACAAATTATTATTTGAACAACTGTAAATTTATTTACATCTTTGTTTACAATAATAATGTTACGAATAATTGAAATGAAATAAAATTGCATCCTATTTTTTTTCTAAGTCTTCGTCTTCTATTTGACGCTCCCCATTGCTCAATTATTTTTTACCTACAAAAAGAAGAAAAAGAAAGTCAATGCAGATAAAATTAAAAGCAGACAGTTAAAATTCATCATTAAAAGCGACTGGCCGGAATCAGTTTGCCCTCTCTGCAAATCACAAGATTTCTCTTGGTTCACAAAGAGGGATAGAAATAGTGCTTGCAAAAAAAATATGAAATGCACAAATTTACAAATGCACAAATTCAAAATTGTCACACAAGTTGCATAGTTCAAATTCAAAATTGTCACACAAGCTGCATAGTTCATAATTTCAAAATGTCAACAAGGCTGTAGCTTCAGAATATGCCAAACAAAGTATAAAGTCCAAACTGAACTACACATGCCTAACCTAAGTCCAAACTGGACAACAAACTAACCAAACCGTCAAAGGTACAAAAGCCACCAAAAAGGCTATCCAAAAGTTGTCCACAAGATATAGAAAGATATCAAGAAGTACAAAGTATGCAGAGGAAAACTAGTGTGCAAGCAAGCATATTCAAATCATCACTTTCCAAGGCCTGTCACTTTTTCAGAAAAAAGACAAATCTAAGCAATATTTTATGCTTTTAATCTGTAAAGAGAGAGAGGAAAAGAGAGGAAAAAAGGCTTACAGCAGGTTTGAGGCTTAAGGACAAGAGATATAAAACAAACAGTCCATATCAGAAAATAAAGCGGGGGCAGAAACAACACAAAGCAAAAATTCTCAAAAACTGTAACATTGAAACATTGAAAACTGCCTCCAAAACCTGTGCTCCCAAAAGAAACCAGAAACACAAGCTTAACGAACAAAAGCCAAAACCTGTTTCCATTCAAAAGGCTTCAAGCCTAACCTGTCTTCAAATACACAAAACATACAAACAGCCTGCCTCCTTTGTCAAACACAAACTGAAGCTTAAACCTGCATCAAGCTTCAAGCCTAACCTGCCTTAAACCATAACAAAATAACATAAGCTCCAAACCTCACCAAAACCTTCCAAACTGTGTCCAAAAAAATCTAAAAACAGTACATTCAAAACACATAAATCCCAAGTAAGCATTCAAGCTCTAAGCCTTCACCTGCTAACATATTCAAACATAGGAACATCAAAACCAGTCAAAACACCCCAGCCTGTCAACTAACAGCCTGAAGCCTGCTAATACTTCAAGCTCATACCAAAAACCAGACCTGTTTAAGACACAAACAACATACCAAGCCTGTAAACTGTCATCAGACTAACAAAGCCATAACCTAACCATACCAAACCTATCATAACAGCCAACCAACAACATCGATATTTCCCAGATTCACAAATCAAAATCAAAATAGCCAACTTCCAACCAAAGCCTAAAAAGCCAAGCATCTCAGAGGCATCAGATATCAGAACCAAAGAGACCCTCAGAACTGTGTTCATCACAGGGTCCAGCAACAAGCAATCACAGGGTCCAACATTTCAACAGCATATCAGGCAAACAGACGGAGAGGAAAAGAATCAGAGTAATCAAAGGCAATTGAAGCCAACATGCTCAAAATCATCATACAAGCATACAGGAGCAAGCATTCAAGCAGATAAGAAGAGGAAAATAAGTGATTATACAAAGGTTCTCAGGTAATCATCATCAAACCAAAAAGTGAAACAAAGGTACCAGATTTCCAAGCCAGCGCATCACGCTCCTCCGCCTTCAGCCGTCCTAGAGCGCCTCCAAATCCGCTCCTCCTCCATCTCCAAAAGCCTCCGTCTCCAAAAGGTATAAAACTCTCTCCTTTCCTTAAAACACCTCACAAGATATAATAATAAACAATGATCAGAACATGCATGAACTGAAGCAAAAGACATAAAAATGGGAAATTTCTTACCTATGCTTGTCGCTGTTACGCTCAAACATGGAGGGAAGAGGAGTAGACGGCAGCGCTCGGTGGCCCTAGGCGGAGTCCTTGCTCAGAAAAAGTTTGGCATGAGAAGATGAAGGCGGAGGAGAAGGTGAACGACGCCTCTGTGATTTTGCCTAACCCTAAATCCCAAATGAACAAAACACATTGAAACCCTAAACAAACTTGTGAAACGAGCACATGGGCCTTGCCCCATCCAAATATGCCTAAGCCCATCAGAACCTCTAGCGCATGACCCCTCCCTCAGTGGACGTACCCCCTTCTGATTCTCTTTCAAGTGTTGTTTTGGGCCAAAGACAAACATAAAGCCCATTTAATTCTTTAGCTTTTTTTTATTTTCAACTAACTCATACTTTTTTTTTACATTAAAATTCAATTAACAATACTCTTTTCTTAACATAATTAATATTTTATTAAATAAATAACACTTTTCTTTTTCTTATATAAAATGTTCTAAATTATTTCTTTTTTTTTTGTTTTTATTACATTTTAAAGTGAATATATAAACCTTAATATTAATTTTCTTAAGGTTGAACAATTTTCTTTTATTTTCTTTAGTTAAAATTTTGTACATAAAATACTAACTAAAATACATAAAAGCATTAATACATAACTATTAATTTTCTTAAAACATTTTTCTTTTATTAAAATCTTTTGTTTGTACATAATCAACAAATATCCAAAAATAAATAAATACTTAATTTTGCCTTAAGTAAACATCTTTCTCACCTTGTAAATAAATCACATACACATTTACAATATACATTTTATTTCCCTTTGATTATTGTACATTGCTACATTTTTACATTGCGATTGATTCGATTTGGTTGTAAATATTTGGACACTACTCTCCTATTAAGTCTCATCCCCATTTGTAAATATTTGTACCCCCACTCCTGGATACTTATTTGTAATAGCGTAGACTTTAAATTCCTGCAATTTATCGCTTTCCAAATATACCATGTTTAGACCTAGGGTTTGTATGTAAATAAAATCAAATGCTAGATAACCTAAATACAAGACAAATGCATGACAATCAATACACAATCACACTTGCACCCCTAAGTTAATCCCACTCGTTGCCTTCCAAAATGGGCCATGCTTGCACGTTGAGTATCTTTGGCAAAACAAAACAAATCAAAATGATCATAGTCCCTCGATGACGCTTTCGAAAGTTGCCTACAAAATGATCATAGTCCCTTCAAGCAAAATTGCCAAAGACACTTGGCACCATTGCATTCATGGTCCATACAATGACCCGCGCCTGTCCCGTTAACATCCTAACACAAGATTGTCCACCAAATACAATGGTGGAACAATACTGTTAAAAGGGTTAAAACATGAGAAAAACCTTTGAGTAAATTTAGGGGTAGACAACTCTTAGTTACTTGATCAAAACTTGCAAAACACACTTGCCTACTTTTCAAAACCACACTTCACAAACACAACTTCCAAACAACTTCCAAAAACATTTGAAACATCTTTTCGAAAAGATACACACCTTTGTAAAACATTCGAGTAAAGAATTGTTACAACGGTTGCCTAGACAAGGCCTCTTTTTCAAAACATTTTCAAACACACACATACACCACCATTTCAAGCAAATGAAAATCAAGGCAAGTGATCTAAACAAGTAACTAAGAGCCCATGGATAACCATGGATGAAAAGGGTGCTAATACCTTCCCTTTTCATAATCTACCCCCCGAACCCACGAAATATCTCAAAAGGTTTTTCCTGTGTTTTTTAACCTTTCCTTTAGGATAAAATAAAAAGTCGGTGGCGACTTTTACTAAACCGAACAAGTGCAAAAACAAACGCAAAACCTCAAGTCAGTTCTCCCACAGTATCACACATGCGCACTAGATCTGCAGAGGCAAAGAAGGGCCAGCACTAATGGGCCTTCCAATTGCTACCAGCACCCATATAATCAGGCCCATACTCCCTTCTTCGAACTTATTTTGTTTATTTATTTTAATTGTTTTATTATTTTTGTTTAATTTCTAACCAATCAAAATTCTTTTTTTTCTTATCAAATAAAATCACAAAAATATTTCTTATATTTAATTAAATTTTAATCTTTTATTTTCCTTAATAAATTTGTTAATTAATTAGGTTTTTTATTAGAAAACTTTAATTCCTTTTGTAAAATAATTAAAATTAATTAGATTTATTAGTTTTAACCATTAATTTAATTATTATGATTTCTTTCCTAAATAAACAAAAACTCAAAAAATAATTTATTAATTTATTTAATTTAATTTAGTAATTAATTTAGGTTATTTCCTTCTTAAAATAAAAAATCAACAAAAACATATTTTCTTTAACCAAAAGGGTCAAAACCCTCATCATGCGTCCGATTTAATTTTGCACCGCAATTTACTTTATTTTATCCAATAATGTACCTGCTTCTGGATTGTAATAATTAATAGGACTTTTAATTATTTTATCGCTTTATTTTATTTTTCAAAAGGGTTTGTCTTTGGTGATGTAAATACCCGACGCCTTATAATTTAATTTCCGCACTTTTAATTCCGCAAATTATAACTGCTAGATGTTTGATAATAGGGTTTGCATGACAAGACTAAATGTTAATCTTAAAATCAAATTAGATCACCCTTAACATGTACAAAGATAAAAATAACTGAAAACGACACACTCGCACATGCTCACTCTTAGGGTACACCCCACTTGGTTGCCTTCGTACACGGTCATTGAGTATATGTCGTTTTAGAGGTCGTCCTCTTGTCTAAAGATCATAGTCGCCTTGAAATGGTTGCATCAGATATTGTTGCCTCAAACAAATGATCTAAGATATTATGGTTACCGCTAAGGTGTCCTAACATTGCTTTAGTGACCGCATGTCCCTCATTCGAATTGACCCTCAAACTCCAACGACGGTGTTACCTACTCATCAATAGTGGGATAGCATTGCCTAAAGGAAATTAGCATAGAACGATTCCTTTTTCGAGTAGGTGGATGGTTCTTAGATACTTGCTCTTTCAAAAAACAAAATCTTTTTCACACTTACACTCCTTTTCAAACAAAGTTTTCAAAAATACTTCATACGCTGTTGAGGACAGAAGCAAGAGTTAAATCGAAGTTTTCAAACAAAAACTTTTTCGAACCCACAAGCACAAATAAAAGCAATTTTGAAAACAATTGAGCAAGTACCTAAGAGCCCGTGGATAACCACAGATAGAAAGGGTGCTAATACATTCCCTTTCTATAATCTACCCCCCGTACTCAGAAATATCTCGAAAAAGGAATTTTTCTGTGCTTTTTTCCTTTCCTTGTTGGATAAAATAAAAGTCGGTGGCGACTCTTGCTTACCGCGACATTTTGCAAACAAAAAATGCAAAACGCAAACCAGCATTTCCAAAAAACAGTCAGTTCTTCCCACCGTATCACAGAACTGACGACTCTGCTGGGGAATTAATAAGTGGGGTGTACCTTAGGAGTAGTTCATAATGTTTTAAATTACATGATTTGTTTGCTTTATCTTTGTGGGTTCGAATCGGAGTTACTATAGATCCTAACCCGGATCTGGGGGACACCCTTTAGGTAAGTAGCAATAAACTGTGAGGGAACTGTACGGCATAGACCGATACGGTTGAAGCAGTAGCTACATTGGTGTGGCACTTTAGATTGTACTGATATCCCTTGTGGTGCAACGAGGAGAATATGGGTCTTCTAAGGGGTCATTAAGCACCAACTGACCTTAGAACCTTTAAATTTACCAACTTGGCCATAGAACAGTAGCAGTATGCTACACTCATTGAGACCAAACTCTCGCGATGATTTCGGCTGCAAGAAAAGGTTGCTAAACTAGAATTATGACCGATCGAGGGTGGTCAGTGATATTGAGATCCTCTAGAACCCGGTTACTATTTGTAGGACAGGTTTGAACCAACTGAACTGAAAGAGGGTAGTACCTAGACTCCTTGCCAGCCTGAAATCTAAGGGCTATTTGTGTGACTTGTTTTCCCTTACCATGTTTGCTATTTGTGGATACTTGTGGTGTGTTTTCTATCATGACATCATGACATTGCATGCATCTTGCATTAGACTAACCTATTTCAAAGATAGGAGGGATTCATCTTTGTTCTGTTTTGTAGGTCATGGCACCCGTGCGTAGGAACACCATTCAGATCAACTTTGTCCAAATTCCCACTCAGCTTAAGGAATTGGTTGCAAAGATTTCAGATACTACCTCCTTTATCAGAAGACATAGTCACCTCCTGGGTTTGGTCACTTCCAAATTGGACGAACAAATGATGAGTGTCTTAGTCCAGTTCTTTGATCCATTGTACCATTGCTTCACTTTTCCAGACTACCAGTTGGTCCCTACCTTGGAAGAGTTCTCTGATCTGCTTGGTATCTCTATTTTGGAGCAAACCCCGTTCACAGGTTGGGAGAAGATCCTTAGGCCAAAAGAGATTGCTTCAGCCCTCTATCTGACAAAGGTTGAAGTAATGTCTAATTGGGAAACTCGTAGTGGAGCAAAGGGCTTCTTGACTAAATTCTTGGTGGGTAAAGCTAATCAGTTCTGGGATAGTCTAGACTTCCAGGCATTTGAAGACATTCTGGCTCTTCTCATATATGGTTTGGTGTTGTTTCCTAACTCAGATGCTTTCGTCGACGTGAATGCAGTGAAGATTTTTATGTCCGATAATCCTGTGCCCACTCTCTTGGGTGACATTCTTCACTTTCTTTATGACCGTACTACTCGGAAGTGGGGAACCCTTATGTGCTATGCACCATTGCTGGCGAGGTGGTTCAATTCTCACCTCCCCAAATCAGTTTTGAAGAACAAGGAAGGCATAGGCTGGGCCTATAAGATTATGTCTCTCTCCCATAATGACATTATTTGAACTATTAAGGGTATGGAAGACGTGGCTATTATTGATCGCTTTGGGGAATACCCCAATGTTCCACTGATAGGAACCAATGGAGGGATCACTTATAATCCGTGTTTGGCCTTACATCAATTTGGGCGAGCTAAGAGGGAAGGACCTTATGAGTTACTGATGTCGAGTATTGTCTTTGATTTCCAAGGGGATAGTGACGAGCAACGCCGCAGATTCATAAGAGCTTGGTATAGGGTACACAGGTCTGATCCACACGAGCTAGGTGCGAAGACTTCTCTTCCAGTGGAGCCATATCTCCGATGGGTTTGAATACGTGCCCAAAAGCTGGGAATGTCGTACGAAGCTGTCTTGCCTATCATTGTTGAAGTTGCTGATGAAGAAGGGGTTCCTCATACCATCCTCCATCCATACATGCCTACTGACATTGGGGCGTTAAAGAGATCATGGATGCAGCTGAGAGAAGAGCGGGATACTTACAGGGAAAAGTATCACGAGCAAGAGCATAAGATTCAGAAGTTGACAAGGCAGATGGAGAATGAGCGGATCCTCAATGACTATGTCCGCACCGACAAGAAACGACCATGGGAGCACTGATTGTCTTTTGATTATTTCTAGTTTTGATTTACTTTTCAGTTTTTCTTTCTTGTAACGCCTTAAAGGCATCTGTTGAACAATTTAATTTCAAGTTTATCTAATAAAAGTGTGTTTCATTGTGGTTTACGAATTTGAATCCCTAAAATCTTTGAAATCATATCATCCGCATATCATTCCCATGCACCTCATAACAGATACCCTTACAGGTTTTCTCATCTTCTTCGCTGTTTATTTCAGCATCATGTCTTCTGAAACATCAACTGAACAAGCAATCAAGGCTCTGCAAGCCCAAAACACCCAGTTCCAGGAATTGTTCATGAGTTTGGCTAAGGGTCAGCAAGATCTGAAGACCCTTATCTTGAAAGAGAAGAAGAAGAAGAAGAAGAAGAAGACAGTCCTATTTGATATGGGTCGCAGATTCGGAAACGATTTGCGAGAAGAGGTTGATTTGACCCATTCATCTGGAGGTGGAGATAATCAGGAAGAAAGGAGGGCTCCTAGCCCTGTGGTTTCAGACAACGAGACTGACTTTGACAAAGACCAGTATCCTCCAGCTGAGGATAGATACAAGCAACTGGAAGACCGGTTGAGTGCGATGGAAGTTCAGAAAGTGCCTGGTCTGGACTTTGGTGATTTGGGTCTATCATATGGGGTGGTACTTCCCTACAAGTTTAAAGCACCAATCTTTGCTAAATACGACGGAGTTTCTTGCCCAAAACTGCACCTCCGGTCGTATGTTAGGAAGATTCAGCCATACACCGCTGACAAGAACCTCTGGATCCACTTCTTTCAAGACAGTCTCTCAGGGACTCAACTTGAATGGTTTTACCAGCTAGAAGGAGCTAGTATCTGTAATTGGGAAGATTTGGCCGCTGCTTTCTACAAGCAGTACCAATACAATGCCGACCTTGCTCCCACGTGTACCCAACTCCAGGGTATGTCAATGGGTGCGGGCAAAGGTTTCAAAGATTATGCTCAGAAGTGGAGGGACCTTGTTGGAAGAGTGCAACCACCCTTGGCTGATAGGGAGCTAGTGAATATGTTTCTAGGGACCTTGTTTGGTCCGTATTTCAACCATCTGACTGGAAGTTCTTCGTCCAGATTTACGGAGTTGATTATGACCAGGGAAAGGATTGAGGCCGGTATCAAATCCGGTAAAATACAGAAGGGTGCTTCATCAGGCACCGAGAAGAAGCCTTTTAAGAAGGAGTCAAGCGTAGTTTACAACGCAAAAAGCCATAATAGACCTGAACGCTGCCAAGCAGTCAATGCGGTAGTTATATCAAGACTTGTTGTTGCTCCTCAGTGCAACAATCAACCAAGGGACGAGAGGCCTCAAAGACAATTCACTCAGCTCAACATGACTTTATCCCAAATTTTGCCGTAGTTATTGAAAACCAACTTGGTGATTCCAAAGGAGGCCCCGAAGACTCCCAACACTACATCACCCATGTACAATCTGAATGCCCACTGTGCTTTTCACTCTGATAGCTCGGGGCACGATACGAATGACTGTTGGGTTTTGAAAAATAAGGTGCAGGACTTAATTGATGCTAAGGAAATTGAGTTCGAAGCGCCTGAAAGGCCTAATGTTGTGACTACTCCTATGCCCAGGCATGGAGTAAATGCTGTAGATGAAGACTCGTTTGTGGTTTTTGTGAAAGCCATTGTTACCCTATTGATGACTGTAAAAAAGAACCTTCTGTTAGCCGGTTTATTTCCGGGCTGTGACGAAGGTTGCCGTATGTGTTCCGTCCTACCTACCGGTTGCCATCTTTTGAAATCAGGTGTCCAACGCCTGATGGATAATAAAGAAATTTTGTTTGAGAATACTTTTGTTCCTTTGGTTCCTACTGAAGAAGTTGCTATAATCACCATTTTCGACAATTCTTCCAAGGCTTCCTCGAGAAAGCCTGTTAGAATTACATTCGTTCCAAGAATTGCACCATTGATCATCACTGTTCCTGGGACTGTCCCCTATACATCCAATAAAGATGTCTCGTGGCATTATGGGGCTGACGTATATTATCACGGAGTTAAGAAAGACTTGAGTGCTGAAGAGGATGATACTGACGTCAGCAATATTGTTGGACCTGCCAAAGTCACCTGCAGCGGAAGGCTTTTCTCCCCTGAGATCTCTCCACCAACTGTTCGGAAGCCTATTGTTATTACACCTACCAGTGCACCTGCTACTGTTCATGTTCAAGTTCCCATTCTTACCCCTGTTGCCGAGTCGTCTGACACTCGGGGCAAAGAGATTACCGGTGAGCCTGCCCAGACGAAGGCACCGAAGAATATTACCATTGAAGCTTCTAGACAAGAGATGGAAGAAATTTTGAAGATCATCAAAAAGAGTGACTACAATGTAGTCGAGCAGTTGGGGCAAACCCCATCCAAAATCTCTATGTTGTCACTGTTGCTATTCTCAGAGGCCCATGCCAAGGCTCTGATTGCTTTCTTGAAGACTGCATATGTATCGCAAGAAACATCAGCTGATCAGTTTAAAGATTACGTGGCTAGTCTGACAGCAGATAATGGGTTGGGTTTCTCCGACGCCGACTTGATTGTTAAGGGGAAGAATCACAATGACACCCTGCATGTCTCTATTGAGTGCAGGGGCACTACTCTCGCTCACGTATTGGTAGATATTGGGTCATCGCTGAATGTGTTACCCAAGAAGGCTCTAGACCGGTTAAACTGTGAAGGGTTGGAGCTGAAACCAAGCAACATTGTAGTCAGGGCCTTTGATGGGTCCAAGAGAATGGTACACGGAGAAGTGGATATTCCGATTAAGGTCGGTTCTCAGGTTTTCGCATCTACATTCTATGTGATGGACATTCGGCCATCTTATTCTTGTTTGTTGGGTCGCCCATGGATCCACAAAGCTGGGGCAGTAACGTCCACGCTTCACCAGATGCTGAAATACCCGGTCTAAGGGAAAATTGTGACGGTACGAGGAGAGGAGGAATACATGGTGAGCCACCTCAACTCTTTCCGATATGTAGAGATGGATGGGGAGTTCATTGAGACCCTGTTTCAACATTTTGAAGAGGTTCCCCAAATGTTGGCATCAACTAAAACTGTTGTTGAAGATCCTCCAATGAAGATGGCTTCCTTCAAGGATGCCCGGGCTGTTGTTGAGAAAGGTGGGTGTGCAAATTGGGGCCAACTCCCTGATTTTGCGCATAAGACTAACAAATTTGGTTTAGGTTTCACTGTAGAAGCTCAAAAGGCTGTTAGGAATGCACGAATCGGAAGACCTCCCCTGTTCATCAACAATTCAGGAGTGAATGCCATTGAAGACGATGTTGAAGAGTATGAGTTTGACAATTGGATCTACCCCACTGCCGTTGGTGGATTAAGAAATTGGACGGCAAAGGACTTCGTCCCAATTTCTTTTATTACCCAGTAATGAGACTTTTGTTTTGAATTTGTAACAGACAATGTTTTAAACTTTACGGCCCGGTGTCTTACCCGGGGCACCGTGGCTTCATTTGTGAGGGCTTTATGTGTGTCATCTACATATATCATTAATAAAAGCATTGGACATTTCTTGCATTTCAAATTTTGCACTCCTTGTTTTTCTTTTATTATATATTGCAAAACAGCTATTTTACACACACTCACATATACAGGTCTGCATCCACTCTGGATCTCACTAGTAACGACTCTGCTACTGCCGGTTATGACTTCGAAAGTCCGATCAACTTAGCCGAAGACGAAGGTGAAGATGACTGTGAAGTGCCTGGTGAACTTGCAAGACTGTTACTTACAGAAGAGAGGGCCATACAGCCGCATGAAGAGCCGGTGGAATCATTAAATTTGGGTACAGAAGAGGATAAGAAAGAGGTCAAGATCGGTGCAAATCTGGAGGCTAGTGTTAAGCAACGACTAATTCAGATGCTGCAAGACTACGTTGAGATCTTTGCCTTGTCTTATGAAGATATGCCTGGGTTGGATACCGATATTGTGGTTCACCGCCTGCCTACCAAGGAAGATTGTCCTCCAATGAAACAAAAGGTCCGCCGAATGCGCCCGGATATGTCTGAGAAAATCAAGGCTGAGGTTATGAAATAGTTTGACGCCGGTTTTCTAGCAGTTACTTCTTACCCACAATGGGTGGCCAACGTGGTTCCAGTGCCAAAGAAGGATGGTAAGGTTTGAATGTGTGTTGATTATAGGGATCTGAACAGGGCGAGCCCCAAGGATGATTTCCCCTACCTCATATCGACGTTCTGGTTGATAATATCGCACAGCATAAGGTCTTCTCCTTTATGGATGGTTTCTCCGGTTATAATCAGATAAAGATGGCTCCCGAAGACATGGAGAAGACAACCTTTGTTACTCAATGGGGTACCTTTTTCTACAAGGTCATGCCTTTTGGATTGAAGAATGCTAGGGCAACGTATCAGCGCGCCATGGTCGCTTTGTTCCATGACATGATCCATCATGAGATTGAGGTATACGTTGATGACATGATTGCAAGATCCCAGACTGAGGAGGAACATCTGGACCATCTTCAAAAGTTATTTAACAGGTTGAAGTTGTACAAGCTGAGGTTAAACCCGAACAAATGCACCTTCGGGGTGAGATCTGGTAAGCTGCTGGGTTTCGTTGTAAGCGATAAAGGCATTCAGGTGGATCCTGCAAGGTAAAGGCTATACATGAAATGCCAGCTCCCAGAATAGAAAAAGAAGTCAGAGGCTTTCTGGGACGTTTGAACTACATTGCCCGATTCATCTCACACCTGACTGCTACTTGTGAGCCAATCTTTAAGCTACTGAAGAAAGATCAAGTGGTAAGATGGAATGATGAATGTCAAGCTGCTTTCGAAAGGATCAAAGAATATCTCCAAGAGCCACCCATCCTGATGCCTCCAGTTGAAGGGAGACCTTTGATCTTATACTTGACAGTACTCGACAACTCAATGGGGTGTGTGCTGGGGCAGCATGACGAGTCTGGCCAAAAAGAGCATGCTATTTATTACCTTAGCAAAAAGTTTACCGACTGTGAGACCCGATACTCACTGCTCGAGAAAACTTGCTACGCTTTGGCATGGGCTGCTCGCTGGCTGAGACAGTATATGCCGACTCACACTACCTTATTGATATCAAAGATGAATCCAATTAAGTATATCTTCGAGAAGCATTCCTTGTTTGGAAGAATAGAAAGATGGCAGATGATCTTGACTGAGTATGACATCCAGTATACGACCCAAAAGGCAATCAAGGGAAGTGTGTTGGCAGACCATTTGGTACATCAGGCAGTGGATGATTACCAGTCTATGAACTTTGAATTCCCGAATGAGAATATCATGATAGTAACTGACTATGAAGAACCTGGACCGAATGAAGGACCTGAGGAGGGATCCCGATGGTCTATGTACTTTGATGGAGCTTCAAACGCTTTGGGTAATGGCACTGGCGCCGTGATCATATCTCCTAAAGGCTCTCATACTCCGCTCACCGCCCGACTATGTTTCAATTGCACCAACAGTATGGCCGAGTATGAAGCGTGCATCATGGGTCTTCGAGCAGCAATTGACCTAAGGATTAAGTTCTTGAGTGTGTTCGGAGATTCCGCTCTCGTGCTCAGTCAGATCAAAGGCGAGTGGGATACGAAACACCCAAATCTTATTCCTTACAAGGAGTATGTATTGACGTTGCTTCCCCATTTCGAGGAGATAACCTTTGAACACTTCCCTAGAGAGGAGAATCAGTTAGCGGATGCGCTAGTTATGATGTCTTCTATGTTCAAAGTCAATTGGGACAACGAGGCTCCCCGGATTACCATTGAAAGGTTGGACGAACCTGCACATTGCTGTGACATTGAGACTGAAGAGGTAACAGATAAACCCTAGTTCCATAAGGTGAAGAGGTATCTCGAGGCTCAAGAGTACCCCGAGGGTGCATCTGTTAATGATAAGAAGTTTCTGAGGAGGTTCGCGGCGAAGTTCTTCATCAGCAATGTCATTCTTTACAAGCGCAACCATGATTCGACCTTACTGCGATGTGTGGATAAGAACGAGGCAGAAAGGATTATGGCAGAGTTACATGAAGGTACTTTTGGAACTCATTCCAGTGGACACACCATGGCAAAGAAAATCCTTCGGGCATGATATTTCTGGTCCACAATGGAAGCCGACTGTTATCAGCATTCTCGGACATGTCACAAGTGCCAAGTCTATGCTGATAAGGTGCACATATCTCCAGTACATCTAAACGTCTTGACAGCTCCGTGGCCTTTTGCAATGTAGGGAATTGATATGATCGGCGAGATCAGACCTACAACGTCCAATGGGCATCGTTTCATCCTGGTAGCAATTGATTACTTTACGAAGTGGGTTGAAGCAGCTTCCTTTGCTACTATAACCAAGAACGTTATGGCATGGTTCATTCGACATAATCTGATCTGTCGATACGGTGTACCAGAGAGGATCATTACAGACAATGGTACCAATCTCAATAATAAGATGATCACCGAGCTCTACAAGCAGTTCAAAATACAGCATCACAACTCTTCTCCTTACCGGCTGAAGATGAATGGGGTTGTCGAAGCGGCTAATAAGAACATTAAGAAGATTGTGCAAAAGATGACGGTGACATATAAAGATTGGCACAAGATGTTACCCTTTGCTTTTCATGGGTACCGCACCTCAGCATGGACGTCAACATGGGCAACACCCTATTCATTGGTATATGGTATGGAGGCAGTCTTTCCCATTGAAGTCCAGATACCCTCTCTTCGGATCATGAAGGATGCAGGTTTGAGCGAAGATGACTGGATTCAGACCCGGCTTGATCATCTAAACTTAATTGACGAAAAGAGACTTACTGTTATTTGTCATGGTCATACATATCAAAAGCGGATGATCAAGGCATTTAACAAGAAAGTTAGACGACAAGAGTATCAAGTTAGGGACCTGGTTATCAAGCGCATCATACTACCTCAAGGTGATCCCAGGGGAAAATGGACTCCTACTTACGAATGGCCATTTATGGTTAAGAATATTTTCTCCGGAGGAGCTATGATTTTAACCACCATGGATGGTGACGACCTTCCTCACCCCGTCAATGTCGTCATAGTGAAAAGATACTACGCATAATCAAAGACCCGCTAGGTCGACTGGCCTAGGCAAAAATAAGGGCTTCCCGGCGAACCAAAAGGGTTCGGGCAAAAATAAGGGATGAAAATGAAAAATATGTACACCCGGAAAGTCGAAAACCTGAAAAGGAGGCTTGGGCAAAAAAGGTATCCCTGTGGACTGAAAACCAAAAAGGGCGGTCCAGGCAAATATTAGGGATCAAAGCGTAACACTATGTCTCATTGGATCACCTTGCAACCAGACTTTGGTATCGACTATCAAGCTCGGACGGCACCAATCAATCTGATCTACCTTCAACCAAGTAGCAAAGTGATGAGATGCCCGAGGACATAAAGGCAATAACAGAGTTGGAACCCAATGGGATTATTCACATAGTTGTTTTGTTTAGGTTTTTCACAAATTGTGTAAATTCTATTATTCAGCGGCGTTCTCTTACTAGGACGTCAGCCTCTTGTACAAGAACGCCTATTTACAGGCCAAACTTCAAAATCAATACAATTAATTTTCAAAGAAATTTCAAACTGTTTTTCCTTTATCTGTTTTGTTTTGCAAAGAACGTCCAATGTTCATTTTTTATATATGCATTTGACATTAATGGCTGCTCATAAAAATTTACATGCGAAACAAAAGACGATTACTGGTAATATCAGAAACAGGGGCAATAAGAATTGTCCAAGCTGTACGGATGCTTTATCCACCAGGTACAAAGGTAGATTCAGCTGAAGAATATGGTTAAGGTACTTTCACTCCCCGCAGAGTAAGGCAGTAATGATAGCTCTCCCCAGCTGAGACTTGCAACTGCGAATGAATCGGTAATATTCTCCCCAAGCAGAGTTTATTTACCATCAGTACTGAAATGTCTTTATATTCCCCAACGGAGTATAAGAATATTCCCCGGCAGAATACAAAATGTCCCCAGTGGAGTTTGAAATTTTTTCCAGCGCAGTCTAAAAAAGCTTCCCCAGTGGAGTTTGGAAAAATCATCCCCAGAAGACTTTGGAAGATTGTCCCCAGCAAAGTTCAAAGGATTATCCCCCATTAGAGTCTAAAAGGTTATCCCCGGTGAGGTCGCAACTGAAAAATCATCCCCAGTGGAGTTCTTTCCTTTCACAAACAGAACTCAAATCCCCAGTAGGATTCAATATCACCAGCAACGGTAATTCATCCCCAACGGAATTTATCGGTGGAATCCTCAGCAGAGCATCTCTTCCCCACAGAGTAATCTCCTCATCCGTTTATTCCCCAACGGAGTTATCCTCTCCTGCAGGTTTATTCTCGCAATCATCTTCGTTCGCCATCCCCAGCGGAAACGAAGAATCCAACTCTTTTCTCCAGCAGCTATCCGGGATTTATTTTCCCCCAGCTAAAACATTACATTTCCATGCATCATGATACATGCATATACGCATCATACAACACAATCTCATTTATTTTGAGAACATCATTGCTTGATATATATCATGCATTACATACGACTGACCTTTACCTTTCAGAAAGGACGCAGTTAAGTTCTCAGCTATGTCGAACTACTGACCGGTTCTTAAATCTCAACTGAATTATTCTCGGTTGAATTATAGATAAGGTTCTAAATCTCGACAATTTTCCTCCGTCGAAGTGTGGACGAGTTCTTAAATCTCAACTGAATTATTCTCGGTTAAATTACAGACAAGTCCTAGATCTCGATGAAGATGTTTCCCTCAGTCGAAGTACTGACCGGTTCTTAAATCTCAACTGAATTATCCTTGGTTGAATTACAGATAAGGTTCTAAATCTCGGCAATCCTCCTCAGTCGAAGTATTGACCGGTTCTTAAATCTCAACAGAATTATCCTCCATTGAATTACAAATAAGGTTCTAAATCTCGACCGTTCTCCTCAGTCGAAGTACTGACCGGTTCTTAAATCTCGACCAAATTATCCTTGGTTGAATTACAGATAAGGTTCTAAATCTCGGCAAAGTTCCTCCGTCAAATTACTGACAGTTCTTAAATCTCAACAGAATTATCCTCCGTTGAATTACAGACAATCCTAAATCTCGATGAAGATGTTTCCCTCAGTCAAAGTACTGACCGGTTCTTAAATCTCAACTGAATTATCCTTGGTTGAATTACAGATAAGGTTCTAAATCTCGGCAAAGTTCCTCCGTCAAATTACTGACAGTTCTTAAATCTCAACAGAATTATCCTCCGTTGAATTACAGAAAAGTCCTAAATCTCAATGAAGATGTTTCCCTCAGTCAAAGTACTGACCAATTCTTAAATCTCAACTGAATTATCCTCGGTTGAATTACAGATAAGGTTCTAAATCTCGGCAAAACTCATCCGTCGAAGTACTGACAGTTCTTAAATCTCAACAGAATTATCCTCCGTTGAATTATAGACAGTTCCTAGATCTCGATGAAGATGATTCCCTCAGTCGAAGTACTGACCGGTTCTTAAATCTCAACTGAATTATCCTCAGTTGAATTACATATAAGGTTCTAAATCTCGGTAAAGTTCCTCCGTCGAATTACTGACAGTTCTTAAATCTCAACGGAATTATCCTCCATTGAATTATAGACAAGTCCTAAATCTCGATGAAGATGTTTCCCTCCAATTCAACTGGGGGTACAACAGCTGCCCCTGTTGAATCTTCTTAGACCTGAGGATGTAGATTGGCTTTTGTGCCTTTCGTGATCTGAAGGTGGAAGATGATTGAACACTTAGAGTGCCCAGAAATTTGCACTCGCATGAAGTGGTATCAGCCTTGTGATGTCAGGAATGGGCTTACGGATGCCATTTGGAGATTGTTGGCGGGAGGATGGGCTTAAAGATGCCATCTGAAGGAGTGACGATCGCATAAGAGATTCCTTAGCGATAACTTGTATACCTGTTGTTGTAGAAGATTCCGCTGGGGAAGTCTAACTTTTGTTGAGATTTAGGAACTTGCCTGTACTTCAACTGAAAATGACCCATCCAAAGCTCGTTTTGAAGAGGATGCAATTTACTACAATCCATCTTCATACCCCGAGATCAAAATATGCACTCACAAGAAGTTATGAATTTGGACATTATAGGTCATTCTTGAAAGTCAACAAAAACACCTTTTTTTCCAAAGCTTATAACTTGAGCATGGAACATCCAAATGAGATGATACCAAAAGGGTTGGTTAGAGGACATATCATTCTTTCTAAAAAGTCCAATAACACCTCCAAAAGTTCAAAATTGAAGAAGTTATGCATTGTTGAAGTTGGACTTTTTTGCAAAATTGCCAAAAGTTAACTATCCCCAAAACTTCAAATTTTGTCAAATGGGCCCATTCTTTTCCACTTGATTTGAGCTTGAATCATTGTCCACGTGTCCTAGCTTCAGCCATGAGCCCATATTTCATTTTTATTATTTAATTTGATTTTTAATTGAATTTATTCATTTTAAATCAAATAAAATCATATAAAATCCAACACTTTGATAACACAAGATTTTTTTTGATATTTCAGGCTTTGATTGCAATCATTATCATCATCAAATTCGAATCACACCAAATCATGTGCAAAAAGATTGAAATAAGGCAAAATTGGCAAGTTTGTAAAGGGAGATAAAATCAAATATGTAAGCATTGATAAGGCAAGATTTAGTCCATATTTGTTACCCTAATACACTACACAATACATAAGCAAGCCAAAGGAGACGAGATCAGGGTTGGAAAGTGCAGAGAGAGGCAGAACAAGATTGGAAAAAATCACTAAAAAGCTTGAGATCGAAATCATAGTTAGAGGTGTTTTCAAGAGCTGAGACATATCTCAATTGATTCCTGGGCGTTCACTCAAGCTATCTGGATCCAAAGCAAGCTTGTTCAGACATCCAAACGCGCTGTAAGTGTCACGAAACATACCCCTGTTCTTGAAATCGAAACTCACAATTCTTGCATCTATTGAATGAAATAACTGCATATTTGTAATCCTCACATCATTTGTAAACTTTTGGCATCATTTAATTTCGTTTATCTAACCTGTACTGCAAAACGCCATAACTAGGGTTCTTGGAAGCGTTTTTGGGGTTTTCTATTTCAGGAACAATTGACCACCAATAAGGGTATGGTTGTGACCGGGAGGGTGAGACGAACACAACCATGCCCTTGGAATTCATTTTTGTGGCATGAGGAGGATTTTGAGATGAACAACTTTGTAGCTACGAGCTTCTGTCCGTTGGTATAGGTCTGTGCATTTTTAGCCACATACATGAGGTTGAAGATGATGCGTGGCGCCCCATCATTGGGTCATTCAAACCAAGAGCGCGTTTTATTTATTTTTCTGGCAATTATTTCATTTTTTATATAATATTATTTGTTTGTATTATAATGACAGTTGAAACAAGGTGGTGTAGTGGTAAGGAAAGCAATGTAATTCCTTCAGGACCTGGGTTCAAATCCCAGGTCCCCCAATTTCTTATTAATTTTATCTTTCAGGTGTTCTAATGCGCGTGTTGGCTTGTTATCCACCATGCACCTTCATACATCCAAGAGACAGATGGCCAATGGCCAGATCTGATGGATAGGGATTGAAGGACTACCAAGGCGTTGGTCAATGCATGCGCACTAGATCTGTAGAGTCAAAGAAGTGCCAACACTAATGGGCCTTCCAATTGCTACCAGCACCCACATAATCAGGCCCATACTCCCTTCTTCTCACTTATTTTGTTTATTTATTTTAATTGTTTTATTATATTTGTTTAATTTCTAACCAATCAAAATTCTTTTTTTTCTTATCAAATAAAATCACAAAAATATTTCTTATATTTAATTAAATTTTAATCTTTTATTTTCCTTAATAAATTTGTTAATTAATTAGGTTTTTTATTAGAAAACTTTAATTCCTTTTGTAAAATAATTAAAATTAATTAGACGTAATTAGTTTTAACCATTAATTTAATTATTATGATTTCTTTCCTAAATAAACAAAAACTCAAAAAATAATTTATTAATTTATTTAATTTAATTTAGTAATTAGTTTAGGTTATTTCCTTCTTAAAATAAAAAATCAACAAAAAGATATTTTCTTTAACCAAAAGGGTCAAAACCCTCATCATGCGTCCGATTTAATTTTGCACCGTGATTTACTTTCTTTTATCCAATAATGTACCTGCTTCTGGATTGTAATAATTAATAGGACTTTTAATTATTTTATCGCTTTATTTTATTTTTCAAAAGGGTTTGTCTTTGGCGATGTAAATACCCGACGCCTTGTAATTTAATTTCCGCACTTTTAATTCCGCAAATTATAACTACTAGATGTTTGATAATAGGATTTGCATGACAAGACTAAATGTTAATCTTAAAATCAAATTAGATCACCCTTAACATGTACAAAGATAAAAATAACTGAAAACGACACACTCGCACATGCGCACTCTTAGGGTACACCCCACTTGGCTGCCTTCGTACACAGTCATTGAGTATAGGTCATTTTAGAGGTCGTCCTCTTGTCTAAAGATCATAGCCGCCTCGAAATGGTTGCCTCGGATATTGTTGCCTCAAACAAATGATCTAAGACATTAGGGTTACCGCTAAGGCGTCCTAACATTGCTTTAGTGACCGTATGTCCCTCATTCGAATTGACCCTCAAACTCCAACGACGGTGCTACCTACTCATCAATAGTGAGATAACATTGCCTAAAGGAAATTAGCATAGAACAATTCCTTTTTCGAGTAGGTAGATGGTTCTTAGATACTTGCTCTTTCAAAAAACAAAATCTTTTTCACACTTACACTCCTTTTCGAACAAAGTTTTCAAAAATACTTCATACGCTCTTGAGGACAGAAGCAAGAGTTAAATCGAAGTTTTCAAACAAAAACTTTTTCAAACCCACAAGCACAAAGAAAAGCAATTTTGAAAACAATTGAGCAAGTACCTAAGAGCCCGTGGATAACCACGGATAGAAAGGGTGCTAATACCTTCCCTTTCTATAATCTACCCCCCGTACTCAGAAATATCTCGAAAAAAGAATTTTTCTGTGCTTTTTTCATTTCCTTGTTGGATAAAATAAAAGTCGGTGGCGACTCTTGCTTACCGCGATATTTTACAAACAAAAAATGCAAAACGCAAATCAGCATTTCTAAAAAACTGTCAGTTCTTCCCACCGTATCACAACCACCATAATTGATACAGAGTTGATCGAATATCAGAGCATAAGCAAGATTAATTAGTTTGATGTAATGATTAAGAAATAGTTTATTTTTGTGAGAATTATAAGTCAATTCCCACAAATGGTGCCACTTTTCTGGTCAGGGAACGAGAGATTGGTCGAATGAAAGAAGAAAGTCCTTCTGGTACGATGGCAAGAATCTCTAGTACCGTTAATAGGATAGACCTGTAAGTTTAACATTGAAACATCCAAGTCAGTTAGGTAATGACAAAGTAACTTGCAAGAGTGAGAATAAGATAATACCTATTATGACACATGACATAACTTATACATGATAGACGATTAAAATCATCTCTACTTAATTTGGTGTGCATCGCGGAGAGTCGACCGATCAAATTCAATGATGATTAATGCCTTAGATTTAGTGCCAGACACTATGGAAAATTTCCACCTTTAACAAATCCAGAATAACCATAAATAAATATTTGTTATTACACTTGTTATTTGTTACATATATGTTAATTTCCTTGCTATTTTATTAATAATAAAAATGGTCAAAAATTAGGAAAACTAGAGTTGAATGAAAAGTAATTTTGCAAATAAAAAACCAAAGATTAAACAATATAATAAAAACAAGAAGAGAATACAATAAAAGCAGTCAAAAATTTAAAAAAATTAGAAAAACTAGAGTTGAATGAAAAATGATTTTGCAAATAAAAAACCAAAGACCAAAACATAAAATAATATAAACAAGGAGAGAAAACAATAACGTCATTCAACATGATACTGACATTTCTTTTTTGACCAGGATATTGCCATATATATTTTTTCGGTCAAGGAATACTACCATATTGATATCATACATAAATGAATCACGTAAAATAAAACATTAAATTTTTATTTTGACTGGAATATAATATCTATAGTACTTAGTATATCATACATAAATGAATAATCTAAAATATAACATTAAGTTTTTATTTTGACTGGAATATAATATCTATAGTATAATATTAAAATAGAATATAAAATCATTTCTTATAAAGCATATATAATAGTAATACAACATCTTATTGAGGATATATGATTTGGTCAAATTAAAAGGGAAGTAAATAGAAATTAAACTTAAAAATAGAATAAATAATTGATCTTATCCGATCAGAAATAAACTGTCACAGTTGGTTCGGGCAGAAGTTGAATGAGATTGAGTATCTCCAAGACACTCCGATGACAAAGTAAAAAACGGAATGAACAAGCAAGTATGAGTTTAGAGATGAATTGAATACCTGACCTTTTTGAGAGAAAGAATATTTAATGTCTTCTGCGCTGGTCCAAAGTTTCCACTCTTAGCTACGTGGAGGCCCAAAAACAGGAACTGTCAGAGCTTACGTGTATATGGAGTCCAATAAGTGGGCTCTCCCTGACCAACTGCTCTGCGAGAATAGAATTGGACCCGAGATTTCCGAAAGACGATTTAAGATGTCTGTCATGGGATCGTGGGTCACGTCCTCCACCAGTCGAATGAGGAGTTGTTCAATGGTCCTTAACTTAAGTTATCTTTAGGCTTCTCGTTCGATTGGTAAGTATAAGCTTAATCTAGAATAATAATCATTTTAATTTTTAAATGTGCATGAATATATTAAAATATAAAAAAAAATTCTTCCATTAAGATAGTTTAGAGTTTAAGTTATAGTTGTGTAGAAGTATCCGATATTGGAATAAATATTTAGACTTGAATGAAAAATGAGTTTTGATTAAGTGCGAATTATTTAAATATAATATCGAATTCAAGTTTTGATAGAAATAAAATTTGATGAGTGGGTTATGTTTAAGCGTGCAGAGAGGTTTGTTTAAGCGTGTGGGTTATGTTGTGGGCTTAGAGGCATGACGTTAGAGTGATTCTTCTCATTTCATTTCCCATCGCATCGTTTTCCCTTTCTCTTCTCTGATCTACCTCACTTCCCTTTCTTTGACCCAAACCCCATCCACCGCCTCCAACGTCATCGTCAATACTGCGAAATTCACTTCCAAACTTTCCTTCTTCCTCGCCGTTTTGTTCTCTCTCACTGTCGTTTTGTATCTCTAGCTAGGTTTCGAAAATGAAGTCCTCGCTTAACAAGTTGAAGAGAATTGCACTTCACAAAAGTGGTGCAAAGGAGAAGAAGGAGTTTCACCCTTCTGTGAAGTTCGACGAGCTTGCTCTCGCTGCTAAGGTTTTTTCGTTACTCTCTCGCTTATACTCGATGTTGTTACTATTTGTGACTGATTCATCGAATTAGTGTTTTAACTTGACGATTTGATTTTCGTTACTGTTTAGTTGTTATATGTGTTTTGATCTAGAATTCCTCAAATTATGCTTCGTCGCCTAAATTTTGTACTATTTATTTATTTAATTTTTGTTTGATTTATGTGCTGTGTGGAAAAAGGATTGAAATGGGTGGGTTTTTGTTCTTGAGTTGAATGAGTGGAGTAATTTGTTTGGGATGGGAAGTTGGTGCTATATAAGTGCTGGTTTTGTTATGCTTTCGTGCTGGATTAGTGATTTAATAGTTGTATTAGAGGGTTACAATGTGGAAATTTGTGTGTTGTGATGAGAACTTGGTGAAGAATGTATATGATGAATCTTGTGCTCAAATTGTTCTGTCTGGTTTATCAATTTTGGTTGCGTTATGGGTTCTGTTTTCTGTTTTGCAGTACATGCAAGAGATGAGAGATTGCTATGATAGCCTTCTTGCTGCAGCAGCTGCAACTGAAAACAGTGCTTATGGTAAGATTCCATCTTTGACTTTCTGATGATCACTCATCTTGTTTGTTCCCTTTTTCCTCACATATGATCCTGTTAATATTTAGGAACTGGATCTTCTTTTTCTCTTTTTTTTCTTCTCATGTATGTTTCCGAATTTGTAAGTCACAGATTGGAGATTTGGTTGTTTTTTCATTCAGTGGGTGCTTCAAACAGATATCCATATGGTAGCGACAATTTCTTTTTGTTTCTTAGTAAACATTGGTTTGGAATGTGTGCGCATTTGAATCAAAATTTACACACCATTAGATGTGTACTATATACAATGTCTTCAATAATTTATATTTCCAATTACTTACTACAGTCCATGACCAGCACAGTCATCTGTGCTATTGACGCAGATGCACTATATATAATGTCTCCAACAGTTCAATATACTTATATCCATTTCCATTTTCCATAGTCATGACCAACATGGTTTTCTGCATTACTGCCAAACTCCAGCATTTCCATCCCTTGCATATTTGTCAAATATTCCATGATGCTTAACTTGTAATTTGTACTCCTGCTGCTGTGGGATGCTTTGTATTCTTATTGAAATTGTATGTTGTGACTTCCTTTGAAATGTAGTTGGATAGTAGAATAAATGTATGAGAATATCAATATCAATATCTCTAGTCTCTACGGTATTCTTTTTCCCACTGTCACCTATTATCTTTACTTATCCCTTAGACAGACATTTACTGCTTGTTTAGTGAGGAATGGTAACAACAAATCTTGATTTTAGTCCATTCTATTGTCATGTTTATGCATATGATAGTTTAGTCAAAATTGTGAGTTTTTGTGTATGATTGCACTATCATATGATTTATGGTTGCTTCTCCGAGTGGGGTTGCAGACAAAATCACAACATTGTGGGATCGAGTGACACTGCTGGTCATGCTTGTGAGATTGTGGATTGCGAATTTTGAGTGTCTTGAAGATGAGGTTTTTTGGGACCTGGTCATGCTTGTGAGATTGTGGATTGCGAATTTTGAGTGTCTTGAAGATGAGGTTTTTTGGGACCTGGTCATGCTTGTGAGATTGTGGATTGCGAATTTTGAGTGTCTTGAAGATGAGGTTTTTTGGGACCTGGTCATGCTTGTGAGATTGTGGATTGCGAATTTTGAGTGTCTTGAAGAGATGAGGTTTTTTGGGACCTGGTTGGGATAAACTTTAGCGTTCCCATCATATGCCCATTTTCCCAATTTTGGGCATTTCTTTAAGCCTTTCAACCTCTCTGCAGCCCGTCGGAACTCCCTCTCGTCTCTCTCCTCTTTCAAGATCTATAGTCTCTTTATCACGCCTCTTCCTCCTCCCTTCTCTTCTCACTTTAAATGAGAGCATCTGTAATATTGAAATGCAGAATCTAATTTCAACTTATATGGGAAGCTGTTCTTTAAAATACTTAGTTATTGTTAAATAATTTTTAATATTTATGTTTTGGAAGTGCTTGGAAAGTTTATCTAAACTGGCTCTTTATGTAGTTAATAGTATTTTTCTTTGCTTTTTTTCTTGATAAGTTATTGCCTTGTGAATTAAAAGTCTCTAAGGTATCTTTATTGTGATACATGTTCCAGAATTTTCGGAGTCACTGCAAGAGATGGGTACTTGTCTATTGGAGAAAACTGCCTTAAATAATGATGAAGAGAGTGGTGAGTGGGTAAATGTTTTGTCACTTCCTTATCTAAATTACCTAGCTTTTATGCTAGTTGATTCAAATCATGTTTAGTTGTTGCTACAGTTGCTATGAACTGTATGCAGGTAAAGTTTTGGGGATGCTTGGAAATGTGCAGCTTGAGCTTCAAAAACTTGTTGATAGCTATGTAAGTTTTGTTGGGTGCAATCTTTTGATTTTCTTCTTGAAGTGCAGTTCTATTACAAAAGCTTTCATGATGACTCTATCCCTTCTGTTCGCCAGCGTTCTCATGTAGCACTGACAATAACTAGACCATCGGAGTCTCTTCTTAATGAACTAAGAACTGTTGAGGTATGCTTGTCCTTTTCCATTTGTCATATTTGTTTATTAAAGCACACACAATGCTTAATGCATATATGTATTTAAAACACACTGAAATAAATTAAATATGGTATTCTATCGTTAAAGAACAACATATTTTCAATTAACATAAGATAATGTATCAGGGCTCATTGTAGTGCATGAAATTTATAATGCCTCAGGGAAAAATTTCAAGAGACTGGTCCTTTTACATTATCTGTATGTTATATTGTTGGTGACCTATTCTGGTTGGTTATTTATTCTCTCCATATCTATTTCAATTTCCCCCCTTATTTGATATCGTTTTTTGGGAAATTAATTGATACCGCCAGTGTCATATATTACATGCATTCATTAGTTAGTAGTGTGTGGAGGATTTGTTAAGCTTTTCATGCGTTCATTGTCAATGTGTGTGTGCAAGGGACTTGAAGGTTGATATTTACAATAGTAGTGGAGATTGAATCAGAACTAAGCAAGGCGTATGAGCAAAATTACAGAACTTAAAGTATTAAACTACTTACCCAACAAATGAAGAACCTTTGATATTCTGTAATTTTAAGCTTGGTTTTCCAAACATAATAGTTGTCTTTACATGATGTTGACCAGAGCATACTCAGAAAAGTAGATTTAAATATTGAACTATATACCCAACAAATAAACAACCTTTGATTTTCTCTATTCTTAAGCTTGGTTTTGCAAACATAATAAAGTTGTCCTTACAAGGCTCAAGTTTGAGACATGAAAAACTATGTCCTCTTTGATGCTTTTTGGAACTATATAGATTGCCTTGCCTAAGACAGTGGTAAATAAATTTGGCAGTGTATTTAGTTTGCTGCTTCATAATGCTGGTTTTCAAGAGTCGATTATTGACTACATCTCATTTTCTTTCTATTCTTCATGCAGGACATGAAGCGACAGTGTGATGAAAAAAGGTCCATACTTATAAAAGTGTTATTAGTTTTCTGTGCCTTATCCTCTGTGAGTATTTCCTGAATCTGCTGTATTGCGTGCAGAGATGTTTATGAATACATGGTTGCTCAACAGAAAGAGAAAGGAAAGTCAAAAAGTGGTAAGGGTGAAAATATCACTGTACAGCATTTGCGAGCTGCTCATGATGAATACGAAGAGGAAGCAACACTCTGTGCTTTTCGGTTAAAATCCCTGAAACAAGGCCAGTCACGTAGTCTCCTAACACAAGCTGCTCGTCACCATGCTGCTCAGGTTTTGTTAAACTTTCTATCTTTCTCATTCAAGTCTTTGAGATCCTTTCTCAGCCTAGTCTTGATCTATCTCTTTTCATCTTGTTTTACTTTAAATATAGTTGAATTTCTTTCGGAAGGGACTTAAATCACTGGAGGCTGTTGAGCCACATGTTATGATGGTTGCAAAACTACAGCATATTGATTACCAATTCAGTGGCCTGGAAGATGATGATGGTAAGGGTAGTTTTGAAGATGATGGGAATGAGTATGCATATGAGGCTACTGAAGGCGGTGAGTTGAGTTTTAACTACAGATCAAACAAGGATGTGGCCTATATCGCCCCCACTTCGCCAAACTCAGCAGAGGTAGAAATTCAATATCACTCATAATTGTATGATTTTTAATGCCTTGGTGCATATTAAATCTGTTTAATGCATATTGCTTAGCTTTTTACTAGGAATATCACAGAAGCATTTCCCTATGGTTATTTAAGACCCGTTTACATCTGTAGATGCTATCGTACTCCAACGCAGAAAACTTCCTTTAACTTTTTCTTTCTTCAAAATCTGAGTTATTGATTCACCTTGATATGATCATTGTTTATGTATTAGCAGGTGGAAGAATCAGGCCGTTCAAACGTTCGAGCTTCAACCACAGAAACTGCAGAGGTATTCTTTACAAGTTTTGATTATCCAATTTGAAACTCCCATTTAAATCTTAAATAAGATCTAAACTAAAATTAAGATAAATAAGCTCCTCAATTCGCTTAGGCCTACATCATTTAAAACAAAATCTCTATATTTAGGATAAAGTACTAAGAATGATTTGACACCTAATTTACGGGTATTGATCTAGTATTATGACTATGACTATGTAATTCACTTCTTATTGTTGTCTTGGTCTAGCTGGTCATCAACTGAAAAAGTTTCTCTAGTTTGACTTGGGTCTTGGGTCATCCTCTAATACTTTTTAATAAATTGCTTTCTGGCAGCCAAGTTTAGACAAATATCATGGAGATTTTAATCTCTCAAATAGAGATCCACCAAGAGTCAGCAGCTATTCAGCTCCAATATTTGCGGAAAAGAAATTTGACCCAGCTGAAAAAGTAAGACAACTGTTGTCATCATCTGCTGCTGTAGCAAAGCCCAATGCTTATGTACTTCCTACACCTGTTGAAATCAAAGAAACAAAAACCAGTTCTGCACCCCGCTTAAGTGCAAGTGGATCTTCACATGATTTGTGGCATTCATCCCCTTTAGATGAAAAAAAGAATGTGAAAGATTTTGTTGACGGAAAATTGTCAGAACCAGCTATCGCTAGAACTCACTCTGTTCTCAACGAAAGCAACAGTGATACTACATCTGCCCAGTTACCACGGCCGTCGATTGATAAAATTAAAAGGCATGCTTTTTCAGGTCCATTGACTAATCCATTGTCTGTAAAACCTGTCTCCGGCGGTTTCCCTCGCTTGCCAACACCTCAGCCTTCCTCTCCAAAAGCATCTCCCGGTGCTTCTCCCCCCCCTGTTTCTTCACCTAGGATAAGTGAGCTACATGAGCTTCCTAGACCTCCTGGTAATCAAACCAGCAAGCCAACAAAATCTTCTCGAGTAGGTCACTCTGCTCCCTTAGGATTAAGGAATTCAGAGCATCCTGGAGCTAATAAATTTCCTCCAGGTGTATCAAGTTCAGCATCTCCTCTTCCAACTCCACCCATCATTGTCTCTCGGAGTTTTTCTATACCCTCTAGTAGTCAGAGAGCTGTGGTATTAAATGTTACTAATAAGTATTTGCACACTCACCAAATGCCAGAAAAGGTTGAAGAAGCTGCATCCCATCCACTAACACCTTTATCCCAGAGAGCATCAACTCTATCTGACCTTGCTTCTCACTCTAGTGAAATCAAAGGTAAAGTACTTTTTATTTATTTATTTTACTTAAATTTGTATAAACTTGGGACTACTTTTCAGAATTTAGCTACTTGTCTTCTTATATATTATTAAGTGCCTGAATCAGCATATGAAGTAATGCATTGGAGTAAAGATCCAAGTTGGTTATCATGATTTTATTGCCATTCTCAGAAAATGTTTACTTCTGAATACCATGGTGCTGGATGTTTTCAACTGTCTCCTCATTCTATAAATCAATAAACTTGTTTAGTGTTTTAAATTAGATTGTAGCTATCTTTGATTTTCATATAGACAAGGTTACTTAAAGATTGCTCCTTCATTTATGAAAAATTTACGTAGTTGAGAAACAAGGTTTCCGTAAGTGTTGCTTTGACAATTGCCAGCATCAATATTTTTTAGTCAGTCTCATCCTGTTTTATTTTGTCATCTTCATGTTGGTGAGAAATGTGAGTATGAGGTTTTTCAGTGGATGCAGGTGGGAGCTAAATCTCATACACGATGCTGGGTTCAGGCGAATGATTCTAAGTATTTTTGTTCTATGCTCGTCCAAGCAAAATCACTGGCATGGAACTCTACGGTTTTGCCCAACAAAAGGTTCTCGGGAGGGTATATGTAAATATGTGATGTATTGTTTAGTTTCTCATCTCAATTTGTATCTATTATTTTTACTATAATAACTAGTGTTGATGGGAACTAAACTCTACATGGTTGTCTTTATGATGTGCTGTGTATATATTCCGGATGATATCTTTTTGTTCACATCCCCAAGAAAAACCAACTTAAACCTCTTCAATTTTGAGGATGAAAATAATTCTAGAAACAGATACCCCCCTCTCGAATTCCTCTCGCATATCTATGACAGATAACTCTTGAATTTTCACATTGATGTATCTTTATTAGAGAAATGGATAACAGGGAAAGATTGTTTCTGCAAACTCTATTCATTTCCCTTGTTTTGTTTCCCAGCTATTTGATGGATTTTCGTGCCATTTTCCCAGCTATTTGATGGATTTTCTTGCCATTTTCCCAGCTATAAAGTCATACTCGTCCATAAATGTATGGTGGAAGGTAGACACTTTCAAAGTTTGTTTAGGTCTATGACGTGATCAATGCATATATTTATGGTCTATTCTGCAGTCATGCCATACTTCACTTAAAACTGACAAGTTTTCTATTTAAAATTTACAAGGTTAAAGCTTTTTTTTTTTAGAAAGCTGTTTATTTTAGTCAATAAAGCAAGACTAAAAGTCACTAAAAAACTTTTTAGACCTATCAAACATATCATGTGTTATCATTTCATAAGTTACAACTACACGACTTGTATACTTATAAAAAATGCAGGTTATGTTAAATTTATTAAAGCGACATTGTCTTTTTTTTAGAGGAAATTTAAATTGTTTTTATTTTTGGGAAAACTGTTATTATTATTATTATTAATAATAATTGACATAGTAGTTAGAGTTTAATAAGCATATGGAATCCTTGTAGTATTATATCCATTCTATTCATCTCTTTTCAAATGAGATTATCTCTATTTAAAGGACATTTCTATTTGAGATAGTCCTACGAAAATAATACTATTATATCTATTGTATTCATCTCTTGTCAAATGGAAATATCCATTAAATAAAAAGGATTCTAATCCATAAAATAGCTATTAAACTTTTCTATACTTGTTCTATCTTATTATAGCAAACCATGGCCAGCAATGGTATAATACACCGAAAATTTGAAACATGCAAGAGAAAGAAATAAATGCAAGCAGCAGAAGAAAAGTACAATTCAAACACGCACTATACTCCAATTCAATTAACAAAGCCGGAATATTGTGTCATGTACATAGTTTATATAGCAATTTGGGTCAGATTTGTTTCTAACTTTTTTTTAATAACATTTAGAGAACAGTGTCAAACTCTTAATAACCAGTCAAAAAGAAACAAATTCAAACCCTTGAATACATTAATGTGAATTTCAAATTTTAAAAAACAAAAAAAAGCTGCAGAAGGCATCAGTGAAAAAAAAAGATAACAATGAAAGAATAGACAAAATATACTATACATGATGGTGAATGACAGAGAGAGAACAAAAAAAAAAGCTTATTTAAAATTAATTATCCATTATATTAAATTTGTAATTACTAATTAGTGTTTCTAATGATATAATTACATGAAAAACATTGATGGCAAAGCAAGTGGGTGTGTGTGCGGTGGGAATGATGAGGCTAATTTTTTTTGGTATTATATTTATAAACACAAACATTGGACAGATTTTAATGTTATTGTGGGCACACAGATACACACACATGCCTTATTCTTCAACTTCACAATCACACCCCTATTCCATTTCCAACACCTAATCTATCACCACCCCTTATCTCTCCTTCTGCAATTCCAACAACCCAACATAAAAAAATTGTTTTTTCGAACACCCTTTCGGTTTTTTGATCGGAAGGTTGAATTGCAGGAGGGTTATTTATATTATTTATATGATTTATCTTCTGGGTTCTTATGTTCTTCGTTGGTGCGTCTTCTGAGTTTTTTTTTATTATTATTTTTTATTTTATTTTGATCTTTGGGGTTTATATCGCAAATTTGATTTTTTTATATAAAATTTAAGTTTTTGTTGTTCGGCTTAAGAAGGGTTTTTAAGAATGAAAAATGAAATAAATTACTTCTTTGCTTGTTGTTGATGAAAACTCAAGAGGGTGAGGGGTTTCCATTTTGTTTTGATCAACGTTTTCCTTTTTTTTTTCTTTTCTATGTTGGTTGTTTCAAATGAAACCTTTTGTTTAATGGCATTTATTGTTAATACTTCAGCTTGAGAATTTGATCAAAGATAAATCGTTTTTTAACTTGATGTATGTTATTTTCATTTCTCTACATTTTCTTCCATCTGATTGTTGATTGGCTTGAATTTGGTTCCATACTCTTGCAAGTTGCAAGTTTCATGAATATAGTTTTGTTTTTGTTTGTTTGAATTATCTTATGAAGTTGTTTTTAGTTGAAAATATGTAATCCGAGTATGATCTGTGAAGTGTTGAATTTGAGATGATTGTGATCTATGTATAAGTTATAACTTTTGGCTTTGTGAACTCGGATGACTGATGTATCTATTCGACCGTTCTTTCGTCTGTAGGCAATGAATTGGCATCCACTATGGATTGTTTGGGCTTCATCTGCTGCAAGTATGGAGATCGAGAGATTTGCTCCGTCTGCAGTTCTTGGATTTATAGCATCATGTCTTTGATGATATATTGTGGATGCCCTGCAAAAGAAATGATGGTTGCAATGTCTAAAACTCGATTCCTTTGATGAATTTCTTAGATGGTTTAGAATTACTTGATTGGTATGATAGCGTTCCGATTGTAGTTGTTAATAGGTAGCATAAGTAGTTGAATTCTTAAACCAGTAAGCGTTGCCGAGGGATTGCATTGATAGTTTCAAATTTTTCATCTCTAGCAATAGATCAAGTTCGGTATTTAGTGACTTAGATATTAAGGATGGGTTTGCCACAAATAATAACCCCAAGTGAAGCTGCTGAAAAGAACGAACATTTTGGGGTGGTTTCAAGTGGCTCGCCGCAGTTTTCGGATGCAAGCCCCTCTGCGATAAGCAGCATGAATAATGTTAGCACTCAAGGGTATGCTGCATGTACCGTTGGATCTTCGTTTGATGGTTTTCCGAAGAATGCCTCATTAGAAAGGTCGATTGTTTCTGATAAGACATTTTATAGAGGAGCAATGGAAGTCACTTCTAATGTCCACAGTTTAAAGATTGATACTTCAGATATAAGTACTCTCCCTGCTTCAAAAAGTGAACGAAGGGTTCACACTCCTACTTCCAGGGTTGTCGGTTTTGAATCCGGTAGAGCAAGTTCTTTAGCTGATGGATTCACCGATGTTCCGTGTGGAAATATCCATTCTTCTTTTGCTGGTATCTCAACCAATGCCACCGAATCTGCCACTTCATTGGTTAGGAAGCGACTTTTATCTCCGCTGAGCAGTATGCTCTCCCCAAGTCATTTCAAAGGCGATTCTCTCGATATAGGACACAGAAATATTGAGCCTTTCTCCCTTGTTAAGAGTGATAATGTCAGAATGTCCATTGCACAAGATAATAAGAAGGCAAATATTGGATGTAAAAGCAGTTATACATTGCCGTTTTGGCCCGTGACAAGTTGCTCTGAGCAGAAAGTCGCGGCACAAAGTAGAGAAACCGTTTTTCAAACTGATGGTCCTTTGCTCGATTATAGAGGCTTGATAATACCGGGTAGCTTGCCAATTCTTAGAAGTGAACACTTAAGAGAATCAAGTATTGTGGCTAGACCTCAAAGTGGCGTAATATCTGTATCACCTGCGAGCTCTCCGCTTTCGATGTCACCTCTTGGTCCGAGATTTTCTGAAAGAATGAAAACGGCCGAGAGATGCAGGAGGAGTGTTACTGAAGAGATAAAGAATTGCAATATCTTAAATCGTAAAGATGAATCACTAGACAATTCTAATTCACGCTTTATATTAAATCATAAAGATGATGGTTTAGAAATTTCTTGCAAATCTTTTGAAGATGTTGAATTCTTATTCAAAGATTTTTGTCCATCTTCTCTGGATGACATTTCTTACATGAACCGGCCACTTTCTCAAGAATCAGCTCCCGTCTCTAACATCACAAGGTTTACTAGAAGCTTGAGTGGACCTTCGGTTAGGAGGTCTTTGGTTGGTTCATTTGAAGAGTCCCTTTTATCTGGCCGGTTTGTATCTGGAAACTATAGTAAGGTTTGTATATACACTAGCAAGTAATTGCTTTACTTTTAATGATCGGTCTCGGGCATGATTCTATACTTTTGGTTGACTGATAATTTTTACAGAAACTGACAGACGGTTACTTGTTTCTATTCTCTTATATCTGTAGAAAATTGATGGTTTTCTTGCCGTGTTAAGTATTACTGGCGGAAACTTCTCTCCTAAATCACAGAAGCTTCCATTTTCTGTTACTAGTGTCGATGGAGACCGGTATCTATTGTATTATGCATCCATAAATCTTGCGGGAAATTCTTCACCAAACATCTTCAGAGGCCATTTTGTGAAACGGGGGCTTAGAAATGACGATTCACAAATTGTCAAAAGCCGTTTCCGTATACCAATGAAAGGAAGAATTCAGCTGGTATTGATATACTTGTTTCAGTTTCAGTTTTAGCCCTTGTATCTGAATGTCTTCAATTGAACCTGTTAGAGACTAGCATCTTTTAAGCAAGAATGCCTTACTCTCTCGTTTGATCGTTCTCTGCAGGTGCTAAGCAATCCAGAAAAGACTCCTCTTCACACTTTCTTTTGCAACTATGATTTGAGTGATATGCCAGCCGGTACTAAAGTAAGATTTGGCGCTACGAATGAATCTTTGACTTAATTGACATGGACATTTTAATTTAGAATGGCGTTATTCTTCTGACATGGCTAGTTTTAGCTTTGAACTTCCTTCGGACCAGTTTGTGATAAAGTTTAATTATAAATCAATCCTTAGACCCATCACAAGGTCTTGACATCAGTAAATACTCAAATAAAGTATTGAAGCACAAGCAAAAGAAAATCATGTCATAAAAAACTAAGTACTAATTACATAACAGAACATAATAAGAGGTTTAGGGGTTATGAAAATGCCTATCACTGTTTTGCCGTCAAGTTTTGCAATCAGTTTCTGTAGAATCTGAAACTTTGCTGCGATGATGTAATTATTTCCACCATTCTTTCTTTCTCATAGCTCTGCAGATTTTGGCCACCCTGCTCCACAATCTGTCTTAGATCCTTAGATCAGTTCGTGGCACTATTGATTCTTCCTTCCAATAGTCTAGATTTTCCGCATCAGCTTTTGAGCGAGATCCTTGATACAGTTTGGCATTGGTTGTTTCAAATATTGTTTGGCCTTCTTTGTCACAATGTAGTTTGGTTTTATCTTTCTCAAATGTAGGTCAGCCTCTGTGTTTGACTTAGGTACGACTTGGTCTCGGCTCTTGTCCCATTTGCAATCTGTGTATGACGACTCGACTCTTGTTCCATTTATCTCCTTTTTTCGTTTTTTAACTTGCATTATATATAAATGTTTCAAAATTATATGCTCTTGTTATGTATTAAAATCATATCACATTTACTTGGTTGTATATCAGTTTCTAATTTTTTGATTATAATTGAGCAGACATTCTTGCGCCAGAAAATCACACTCAAGACTTCAAGCTCAACGTCCCATCAGTCAAAAAATGGTTCAACCGGGTTGGACAGTGGAAGTGACAAGGGGATTCCGCTAGTGCAAACAAATCACGACATCCCGTGTAGTGAGGAAGTAATGCACACAGATTCTGTAGATGTTGTAAATAAAGCAAAATCTACAGATCAGAGAAACACAAAGGGTTCTAGCTTGGGAAGTTTACTAAACAAAGAGGACTCTTCGAAAATATTGAAACTCCCTTCGTCAGTAAAGCTTGACCATGGAAGCTTAACCGAAGAATGTGAAAGGAATGAAAGAAAGGAATCTTGGAAGAAAACATGCGATGAATCAGGGAAGTCATCAAATTCATGTTCAAAGAATTCCAGTAGTGCTGGTCCACTTCGTTATGCCCTCCATCTTCGCTTTATCTGCCCTTCTCTTAAGAAGACAGGTAGGCCAGTTCAAAAATGTAGATATAATTCTCTCTCAGAAAAAGCCAGATCAGACATGGAAGGGGAACGGAGATTCTACCTGTGTAATGATTTAAAGGCTGTGTTCCCTCAGCGTCATTCAGATGCCGATGAGGGAAAGGTATGCATATGCTTATGGTTTATCTTTGCATGTGAATATTTTTGTGAGCATTTTTCGATCTGCCTATAGCGAGTGTCTCACAATGTTTGTTGTGGTTTATTTGACAGATGAATGTGGAATACCATTTTCCCGAAGATCCGAGATACTTTGACCTCAACTGAAACTTCTAGTTTACACCATCTTCAAAAGCATGCTGCTTTTGCTGATCCTTTTGTATATAGTTACTTGTTGCTGGCCTTTACTTGAGGCCATTGTCCTTGAAAAAATGACACTGACCCTCTTCCTCCTGTAAATACTTCAACAATGTCAATAATTTAATGGGTTAATTGCTTAAATAATTATCACATAACATGATAACTGATGTTGAAATGCTTTGTGGAAGTTGATTATTGCATTGCATGGATTATTTTCTTGACTGAAACAAGCATTGTGAATGATTTGCTAGTGGTAATTAAATTATCTACTGAAATTTAATATAAGAGTATGTTTGAGTAAATTCTATTGTTTGGATTTATAAAATTTGAAGATTTTTTTTTGAAATGAAGGAAATTTATAGGTATTTTGTCCTAGTGAATTTCAAATGATATCAGAATTAAGGAACTTTAAAATATCTCTTTACTTTATACAATGTGAATATCTCTTTGCAAGTTGGTTCTCATAACTTTAAAATGACCAAGTCTTATAAAAAAATTGTAAATTGGTGTCTAAAACTATTAAAAAATTACTTTTTTTTTCCCATTCAAATGTGACACAATTTATCAGTGAAGAATTTTACCACTTTCCAAATTAATGAGTTTGTAAGAGAGAATTGAGTTGAAGTATTTTTTTAAGGCAAAAGAAAGAGCTTAGAAAAGATCTAGGGCTCTCATGAAAAGAGAAAGAAATCATAAAAAAAAGAAGCACTAAACTCTCACTATTAATAAAATCTAAAGTTAAGAAGATTTAACCTATGGGATTGATATTACCACTTTTATGTGTTCTACTCCACTATCATGAAAAGACTCGAAAGTCTTTAGCATTTGAAATCTTCAGATGCATTTTTTTTCTTCACATCCTCAAATATGCATTTTTGTATGTGCAAAAAGTTATTTTAGAGATGTATCTTCGTAACTCCTCTTAGTTCATTAATCTGTGAATTTTTCAGAGATGCATCTCTAGAATATGTTCTGTTAGTTCAAACTAGAAAACAGAACGGAAAAAATAAATATAAATTAGCATAAAATATTATATATAAATATTACGTAAACATTACGTGTTATTACAAACAGGTGGTTCAGGATGTTACAGCATTTTTATAATATATTAGGTTGAACTTTGAATCGTCACATCCACTTCAATCAGACACTTTGTTGAGTAACGGTAAAAGGTACTTCACATAACCTTTAAATCATCATCCGTGTCCAGTTTAAGTACGATGAACCGTATCTTTTCTTCATCGTCAATCGAGAGTGAACGGTACTCGAGCTTGACAACTCTCATATTTTTTGGATATCACAGGAGTTTTCAGTTTAGATTTCAGATCAACGAGAAGTATGTTCTCGAAGATCCTAAACTGAAGTGGAGGATTTGCGCCGTTGAAATATGCAAATGCCAAATGGAAATACGGATTCATTATGGTTTTTGTAAATAAAATGGAATGACAGACACTATTTATAAAAATTGTAGATCAATAAGGACCTTACAAACTCTATTATATAATCATGATATTATTCAAAGATACATATCCGAACTTGCCTATTTTTTTTATTATAAAAAAATAAGGATATATTCGGAGATGCCTCTCCAGATAATGCTTTGTGTTGTTTTTTAATAATTAAAAGGTGTTCCGGAGATGCATCTCCAGATTCACACTAAAATTTTATAGTTCAGAACCAATGTACTAATGCAGTGCAGAATTTAAAACACAATTTTTTTTCAAGAATCACCACCCAATTTTATAATATTATGTTGTGCGTTACCTACAAAAAAACGTGTTATATTTTTAGATTATAATTAAATTCCATCAAAATAAATGTCACTACCTAAATCTATTGGTGGCTCATTCTTCGACCTTTCCTTATTTGTCTCTCTTTCAATATCGCTCAATTTGGTGAACTCTTCCATCCTATATAAAAAGTGATTCAGTCAAGTTTGAGTATCTTGGATGAAATGTGTCGTCCATTCCAATGATGTCTTTGGTATAAGACATCCCAGTTTCAAATAAACCTGAACAAACTATTATTTTTTATAGCCAACCAATAGACGATGCATTCAGATGAATTTTTAGGTGGCTTACTCCTAAGTGGAAAGAATATTTTCGAAAAACCATATTGTGTTAAAGAAATACAGACCTTGTCATAAACACTTACTATAAGGCGTCTCATTTCTGGAAATCGTATGTATTTTTGAAATGGAGTTGGATCCATAAGACAAGGAACTAGAGCATTGGGAATTGCATTCTAATTTTCTTTGTTTCCATATAGCTTTGTGTATGATTCTTCAAGCGTTTTCGTTTCTTGTATAAGACGACGACAAAAAATTGGTAGTCATTCTCTCCCTTACCGAGCAAACTCGAAACAACTCAAAAACCACAGTTGTCGTAACAACTCAAACCACAGTTGTCGTAACCTCCGATATTTATAATTCACTCAACATATTTGTGCATAAAAAGTCATCTCTTCAATGTGATATTTTTGATAATGATGGTGAGGGAGATGGTTTGCTAATGCAAACACCCTTGAAAACACTCTTTTGGAATTTTGGAGTCGGAGAATTCAGAAAATGCGAGTCAACATGTTTAAAGTATGAAGGAGACCATCTTGTGTAGTTGTCACTTTGTCAGTTTGACCTTTTTAGGGAAATCCTTTATTTAACCGATTCTGAAGTTGGTTTAAAATTCGTTGTTTATGGATAGGAAATCTTCTTCAGTTGCTCTTTGATGTGCAATTTTATTATGTTACCAGCTTTCATGAATCTCTCTTGGATCACTTCTCACTCAGTCAATAGGTATGTTTTATTTTCATCCTTCATCACACCATCATCATCAAAACAAAGACTTCTCCAACGAGCACCAATTTCATCCATACATATTGGGTTTTCAAGCTTCATCTTCTTTGGAATTATACAAGCACATGGAAGACCGTAAGTCTTTCTAAATGTATGTCCACACTTTGGCTATCTGAACTTGTTTTATCCGATCGCTTGGCTTCTTGAAAAATAAATTTCAATGTCGCCCGAGATATGTTGCCAACCAAATGTGAATAAAGGATGTTGTCTTTGAATCAGTTTTCTAACACAATAATACTTTGACTAAAAGATGCCAGTATCTTATTATGTTAGTTTCAGAGCATTTTGTTAACGGCGTCCCAATCTCGACAAAAATCACCTTCAGGATTTCCCAACCAATTCTTCAGTCTAGCATGTGCAGATTCAAATCTATTACTTATTGTGTTGCTAAAGTGTCGAACCTGGTCGGCCCATGCACAAACAATCTTCTCTTAACTTGATCCAAAATAATGTGTCGTACCCTAATTTTGTCCCAAAATTTTTAAATCATTGTTGCATACCATTTGCATTAGGTCAAGTGTTATCTCATTTGAAATTACAAAAATATTCTAAGTACACTACATGCATTATATGCCATGCATCTTTTAAAATTCATTCATTTCAAGAGGATTCCATCAAAAGTCAACCAAAATACTAAAAAGTCAGCATTTTCTCATTTGAACAATTTCATGGTGTGTATCATTCTAAATAAATTCATATCATTAAGTATATGCATCTTGCATCATTCAAAATCAAGTCAACATAAAAATGCAACAACAAATCATAACTTCCCAAATCATCCTTTAACCTTATTCTAGAGCCTATAAATCAACACAATTTCTTTTACAAATGACATTAACAAACACTCAAAAAATAGAGCCAAAGCCTTGCACAAATCACTCTAAAAATTTCAAGTTTCTCCATCTTTAAGAAACTTTTGAAAAAACTTGAAACTCTAAATTGGTTTGTGAATCTCTTCTTGTTAATAAAGAAATTACAAATCTAGTACTAAGAGTAATGTCCTTGCATTATACAAATCATTCCATTCAAATTCGGTCAAAAAAAGCTCATCGCGTTCTTCGCGTTCTTGAGTAAATTTCATCTAGGTAGCTTTTAATGCTTGTTATTTCTTGAATTTATTTACATTGTTATATTTATGCACACCTTATGATCATTAATCATCATTGAGTTGCACAAATTAATTTGGATTTTGGAAAATCAAGGGTTTGAGTGTTCTTAAGCCTAATATTCAGGAATATGTCACTTTTAGTGGAATAAAAACATAATATAAAGCTACTGGGACTCAAAGATTTTATATTTTTTTAAGAAAAAAAATTATGGCGCATCAAGGAATTATACTTCAGTTTTTTGATATTTGAGTTGAAATCGTTGTCATGAAAAATATTTTTTCTAGTAGTGCGAGCTAATAACGTTTTTGAGTTGTGTGGAGTGTATGTATGTTTAAATTTTGTGAGAGGATTGTGAAAAGGAAGAAGAAGCAAATACTTGTTGACCTATTCTTCCAATGTCATCGTAAAAGAAGATGAAAAGGGTTTTGTGAAGAATGGTGTGTTCACTGATTGTTTAACAAGCATATGAGAAGATAAAAACATCAAGTTTTGAAAGATCCATATCATTGTCAAAATGTTGAATCAATTATGCAAGATTATCAAGACATAAGTTCAAAACAATGAAGTAGCTAATCATGTGCTTAATAAAATGACACTCAAAGTTAAACATAATATTTCTCATTCCAGCTCATCTAATATATTGTAAAAGAGAGTTTGAAAATACTTTCTAGACGTGTAAGGGGAATCATATCCAATTGTTTACGGTTAATTGTATTATGCTTTTGTATTATTGTTTGTGTTTACTAATTGTTCCATGTGTAGTAGGTTAAAGCCTAGATCGTCAAATTGGTATGATCGTTTCAATCTCCTTTATATTCTTTATAGTGTACTTAATATTATGTATTTCATTTATGTTTGGTGTGATGTTTGTTTGAAGTATGTTTGTGTTCTATGTATGCATAACATATATCATTCATCTGATCATATCGTTAATTAAAATATCTTTATTCATCTATGCATACATTTCATCAGCTTCATTACGTTTTTTTTTCTTTCAATTTGCATCAACATTACTTGTTACATCATATTTTGTCACGTGCATTAAAATATTTGTTTCATTAAGAAATGTATTATTTGAGTTTAAAAATATTTTATCATGCATTAAAATATTTTAAAATTTTAAAGTTTGTTCAAATTTTTGGTCCATGATTCGAATCACCAAGTCTATGACTCGAATCAAATGTCACAAAGTTTCCTCTCATTTGGCCCCTGTCAGTTTGATCTGAATCACACCTTTCTTTGATTCAAATCAGAAGGGTCATGGAGAAAATTTGTGTCTTTGATTTGAATCACAACCAAAGTGATTTGAATCAAACCCCAAGTGTTGCTTTTTTATTCAAATTACACACGTTTGATTCAAATCAAACTCTTCAAACTCCATTTTTTTCAAAAATGTGCGACTCTTCCTTTATAACCATTACAACACATTTCTCATTCATTAAGACACACAAATTCTCTAGTATCAAATCACTAGCAGTCATTTTCATTTCAAATTTCAAACCCCATTTATCTCATAAACTCATTTCATCACTCAACCAAATTATAACATTCTACATTCATCTCATCTCATATTCATATCATCCTCCTCATTCAAACCTCTACCTCCATCTATAAACATTCAATCTTCATCATCATGAAACAAGAGAAAATTTCTGAAAAGCAAAAGGAAAAAAGAAAAGTCTCAGCATTTTCAAATCCTAAAGAGATACCCAAGGATAAGCGTACCAAGATGAGAGAACATAAAGAATCTCCAAGTCCTCTTTGCGTGAAAATCATCCCTCAAAGTAACACTTCGTCTGTCTCTAGTTCTGCCTCCGCTCTTACACCTCAAAGTTAGAATTTGGATTCTTTGTTCATTAAGGATAAATGATTGTTGTTTGAATATGATTACAAGAAATATTCAGAGATTTTTTTAACAAACCTATAAAAGCTGAATATTATATTGATATGGTTGTTGAGACTACTGTTAAGATTAATTTTCTTCAACCTTTTGAGAATCATGGGTTGTTAAAGTTTATTGGTATGAATAAAAATTTTAACCCCAACAAATTCAAAGTTTTCTACTTTAAAGTCAAAATCACTAGAGAAATACTTGAATGTCAGTTCCGTGGAAATTTTATTGCTTTTACTCATGAGAATTTATGTACTCACTTTTGTCTTGAGTACAAACACTACGCCAAAAAGGGCTTTTAACAACACACATTAGACAACGCTTTTATACAAAAGCGCTACTATAAGTAAATTAAAAAAAACACGGAAACTGTATACAATAATAAATAAAAGCGCTGCTAAAAATATGACCTTAGACAGCACTTTTAAAAAACGCTGTTAAAAGTGTTGCTTTAGAAAGCGCTTTATCAAAAGCGCTGGTAAAGGACCACTTTAGACAGTGCTTTTAAAAAATGCTATCTAAAGTCATATGAAATTAAAAAAAAATATCTAAAAAGCGCTGCTAAAGGGCCACATTAGCCAGCGCTTTTCAAAAGCGCTGCTAAAGGACCACATTAGCCAGCGCTATCTAAAGGAATATAAATTAAAATTAAAAAAATAGAATCAGACTCGTTTCTCTTTTCACAAACTCGTTTCCCTCTCAGACTCACGAACGAAAACCCCTTCCCTCTCACAAATCGTCGATGTCCAAGCTCCTTCCGCCATCGTCCAAGCTCTTTCTGTCGTCGTCAAGCTTCATCCGCCGTCCTTCGTCTGACCAGCCCTTTCCCCCCGTCCTCCACCGTCTCTCTCGGTTGTCCTCCACCCCGACCGGCCCTTTCTCAAGGTAGGTTCTTTCTTGAATCCGAGTTTTACTAAAATCATGATAAATTAAAATGCTCAATGTTGTTCTGTGTAAAATTAATTTGGGAAGCGTTTTTATTTGTTATAGTGCATTAACATGACTAAGAGCAAGCTAATAGAGAAGTTGTTTATAACATGATTCTTGTTGGCATAAGTTTATGACTGGTTTGTCGGATTCTATTTCTTTTATTGTGTAGATCATTATTTGAGTGGTTTGTGTGGTTCTGAGAAAAGTACTATTGCTAAGAAGCTTTGTTGATATCCACAATTCAAAGGTAGTAACTTATTGCCTCTTCTTCTTTATTTCATATAAATGACTTATAATATAAGAAATTATATGATAAATGCGGAAATAAGTTGTTTAATGATATAGGGTGTTAGTCCTCTAAATTATTTCATCTCATTAGACATTCAATCATGGTAAATATCCAAATTTTCATGATTTTAATAACATATATGGGTTAATTAGTAGAGTTTGGTTATGAGATATATAGGTACTAAATTTCTATAAATAATCCGTTTAAATCATACAAAATTTCTAAAAGTTTGTATTAATCTTCTTATAGTGTATATACTATTTTCCCTATTTTGTTCATGTGCATTGACCCTTAAATTCATTAGCCTCCTAAATAGACTATTTTTGTTTGTTTTTGATGATCCCTTTGTATTGGTGTAGTTAGTCGAAGACCATCAGTGATCGAAGAATATTGAAGACCATCACATATTTTGACGTTATGTAGAAAGTTTTCATCTCACATTTGTTTAATCTTACAAGTGGACATTGGTTGTTGGTCGCGATTAATCCTATCAGAGAAGTTGTATATTATCTGGATTCTTTACGCAATGATCCAAGTACATACCAAGATATGAAGAATATGGTTGATACGTAAGTGAGATTATTCTAAATATTCGTGTGTATATTTATTTATTTATTTATGTGAATTATTCTAAATATGCATTTATGTTTTATTAGCATTATACAAGTTTTTCGAGCACAAAGAGGTGTTCAAGTACCAAAGAGTAAATCCAACAACATTACATGGATTATAGTGGAGGTATATTAATTAATTATCACAATTTTGATTATATTAATAGTGATGATACTTGATAAAACTTAGGCCTTATCCATATTTTCTTTTCATGTGTAGTGTCCTCCGCAGCGTAATGAAGTAGATTGCGGTTTTTACATGTTGAGGTTTATGAGAGAAATCTTTCTTTTGGATCGAATAGAGATTCCATCTAAGGTATGGATTTATAACTTAGGAGTTATTTTAATATTTAACACATATTTCTCATATAATTAAATAGTTTTAACTTAAACATACTATGTTATATTATTATGTAGTACTTTGATGAATTCAAGTGTGCTTATTACTCAAGTTCTCAGTTGGATGAACTTAAGGAGGATTGGTGTCAATACATTATTGAGACAAAAGTTATATAAGGTATATTATAATCTTACTTTAATTGATGAGAATTTTGAGTATATATATTCAAGTGTTGCAATTTTGTTGTTGTTTGTCATGTGGTAAATTATATATATTTTGTTTGTATCATGGTATGAATTACGATATTTTGGTGTTGTTTCAGGTTATATGTGCATATGTAGAAGATAGAGATGAATAGATTTTGAAATGGTATATAATGGTGTTGTTTTTTTATAAAAGTATATACAGGGGCAAAATTTGTAATTTGTAATGGTATATACATGTATCATAGTATCTTTGGTATGTATTTGTATCATAGTATCATAGTAATTTGTAATGATTTAGGGTAATATGTAATTTGTAAAAGTATCATAGTATCTTTTGGTATACTTTTTTATTGGATTAAAGCTCCAATATTAGTGAAAATCTGGTGAAATTTATAATGGTATATACAGATGCAAAATATGGTAAAAACCTGGTGCAAATATGGTTAAAATCTGTACATATAAAATTGTATATATCAAACAACGTTTTTTTTTTCAAAAAGGTTATATAAAAAATTTCGTTGACATTAGACAGCACTTTAAAAAACGTTGTCTAAACCCCCATTAGACAACGCTTTTACAGTAAAAGCGTTGTCTAAAGGGGATCTTTATTTTATTTTTGTTTTAGAAAAAGCGCTGGCTTCCTCCAAGAACGATACACCTCTTACCTACAGGCTTCGAGGTGAACATGGTAACCTTCCCACAACCCGGGAGGTTTACATTGACAAAACCCTAGACTTCTACATCTTGAGCCGTGTTTTTTCTAGGTTACAAATCCTTCTATTTATAACCTGTTACCCAACTGTTTTTGGGCCTTCAATCACAGCAAATCAGCTGTAACAAACTGCAGAAACTTCTGCCCCAAGAAAGGTCTTTAATCTTTACTTTCCTAAATAATCTCCTTATTTAGAAAGTCTTCATTCTCCTTGATTTCTGATTGAATTTTATAGACCTTTAAATATACGCCACATAGGATGCATAATATTCTCCTGAATATTCTGCTTATGTTAAGAATAAACTGAATCTCATTAATCCAGCTCAGCAGGCGCGATGTCAAGACATCTTCTTCGACATGTTGTTCCAGTTATTGAAAAAGTTCAGCACAACATGTTCTGACATTTTAATAGGACTTCTTGTTGTACTTGTTCTTCTTATCCTATTCTTCATTGTTGCTATTATTTGTTTTACAAAAAATTAAGCCAATTCCTAAAACAAGAGAACTAACAATCTCCCCCTTTGGCAAATTTTGGCTAAAACAAATAATCTAAAAACAATTGCAATTTAGGAGATTACAGTAATTCAGAAGCTACTGCATACAACAATAGATCTTCAGTTTAAAATGATGTCTTAACATCTTGTTAGACATCTTCTTTGCAGCACTCTGAAGAACTCAATTGCATCAGTACCAACGAACATCAGTTTCAGGATAAAAGGAAGGAAAGTCCTGAAGTTTGGTTGATGCACAAGAGGAACAAGATAGCAGAAGACAACTTGTACTCCCCCTCAATGCAGGAACATCTTCTAAACATAGAATACCAATGGTGGAATAAGAGAACTCTCAATAACCCCTTAAGACCAAATCAACCACCGCCCCTGATAACTCAGAGCACAGGTCACAACTGTATTCATAACTCAGATTACAGGTCACAAACATATGTCACAAAAATAATAACCACTTGACATCTTATTTTGACATTTGTGAACATTAATAATAACCACTTGTGGAAGAAGCAACAACATCTGAGCTAATTCACCTTCCCCCCCTTTATAGCCAAAACTTGGCAAAGGAGACCTTCATAATACCAGACCCAAGCACAACTTACCCAAACTTGAATAAAATCCATAAGAATTATAGACTCAAGAAGCTCACGGGGTTACAAAGAAATAAAGAACTCTCTATAAATAACTAGGATTTTTACTTGGAAAATAACGATCCTAGATTGTATCACCAATCTTGGTCAAAAGTAAACGATATTTGAGGAGAAAACTTCAAGTATCAATGTGCACCGTCCATAATGGATTTGAATATTGTAGCTACTTCTTGTACATACACATGCATAGTCAGAAAAAAATTTCTCCCCGATTTACAACCACGTGTTTGAACACATAAGCCACTCCACCCTATGTTGACCATGCAGGAACATGTCTTGTATAATGTCCTGACACTTAGTCAGACATTGTCTTCTTATTTCAGTGATCAACACATCTTCTCCCACCAATCAGGGATGCTTCACCAGATTATCCACCTGTTCATACTGGATTCTAAGTGTTCTTCTTTCACTTAGACTTAGTGACATACACTAAGATATCAAAATATCACATTTGTGACACCTCTTCATAATATAGACCCTCAAGGAGTATTTTTGAAATCTATAGAGAAAAATAACTTCTCCCAGACTTCCCTTTAAACTTCTAAGAGATATATGAACTTCTGATCTTCACCAAGCTTCTCATAGTTAGAAACAACCATGTCTTGTTAAGTTTATCCATAACTTCATAATGTCACAACATGTTGTTTAGACATCATTTCATCATAGAACCTTTACAAAAGTGAACAGTATTATGGTTTGACAATACCTGTATCATTGCAGCAATAATTTACAGATATCCACATGACTCCCTTTGTTATGAGTAACTAATGCTCCAGCTGAAGATGAAGACTTGTGCACTAGATAAGAAACTTCAGCACTTCTCGCATATGATGAACCTTGACTCCCTCAGTAGAGTTAAACCAGATTCAGATATTCTCACTCCTTGAGAATACTTCCAGGAACCCTGACTTATTCACAACACAAGGACACATTTTATCATTGTCTTATCATAACCACACTCTGTATCATGACCTGTTAAATAGGAAAGATGTCATATATACAAGGTGTGAAGTCACTCACAAACTCTAAAAACTCTTAGTTTCTCCAGATCACCAAACCTTTTCTGGAGTGACTTGCAGCAAAAAAAATACCCCTTAAGTATCTTTTAGCAGCCTTCTACCTTTATATCCACTAATAGTTGCTGATACTAGTGGAGTCTTCAACAAAATATTCATGCATTCATCAAACATGCTAATGTAGACATGATTAGACTCTCCATATTCTAATCCACATAGTCAGAGATGTCAATTCTCACAATATTCTTAAGCATCCAACTTCACATGAACAACCATCAACAATCATGATGTTAAGACATCATGTGGAACATCAAATCCATAATACAGAACATAATCAAACTGGTTCTTGACCAATCATTTAAAGGACTCATTATGCATAGAAATACTTTAAGAAGCTCCCATTAGAACACACAGCCGGTGTACAGGTTCCTGCATGCTTTACGGTCTGTTTTGCAGTAATGGCTTTGCACACCTGATTATCAGTCACTTCCAACTCACATTAATCATCTTCAGACCTGCCCAGATAACTATTGATGACAACAAGGGAAAAATCAACACAAACACCTTCATATATTCCTTACTTCTGTGATCAGCACAAGCCAGCAAAAGAAATCAGCTCCATAATCTCTTTGCACTCCAGTGCACCTGCTCCCAATTCTCTTTCAAGGGCAATTCTTCTTTGGACACATATTTCCACTTTTCAGCATTGCCAATAGAATGGAGGGAAATGTTGTCAAGAGGAGCATCAGACACCCAAAAAGCTTCTTGCTTGCAGACTACTTGAAAGGAGATATGTGCTGGTCAACATCTTCTAACAATCAGTAGGATAGTCTTCTTTATCCCATTCACTACTGCAGAGAAAAATAAATTCTCGCAGAACCAGTACATCCTCTTGGAGAAGGATGATATAGTCTAGCAACTTCTGGCTAGAGTTTTCAGAGACTCCTAAGGACATAAAGAACTGCATTTTGTAGCAACATGTCTCAGCATGTTATCCAACATCATCCTCTTAGGAGGGTAATAACTCTATATGCTTGAACATTACAAGCTCCAAACCAATTAGTCCACTGACTCCTCCTGTCATGGACAATCAAAAATTTCATTATGGAGAAAGCAAAACACTAAGCACCCACTTGTTCACTGGGAATAACTCCAAGTACAAGGACACCTGATTCATGCTCTTGCACCTCCACACATATTGTCATGACTCTTTGGATGGCTAAGATGTCATGCAACCATGAACTAAAACCAACTTCCAACCATTTCTTAGTGTGCTTAAAAGCTTTACTAAGATTCAGACTCTCCAACATTAGGAGTACCCCTTAACCAATATGCTGATTAAATCCTCCTTCTGCACATTACTAGTATTTGCTGACACTAGTAAAGTATTCAAACCAAGATAGTAGTTATACATTACTCGAGCATACTTATCTAAACAAACTCATAATCTTCTTATTCTAAACCAAAGATAGAACTACCACTTCTGAATAAGGTGGTGGAACATTTAAGATTCACAGTCCCAAGTCTCTCCCACAGACTATCATCAACAATGATGTTACAACATCATTTGGGACATTGACAACTTTACTACATAACCCATCACCATTCAAGGGAATTATTTCCATACATTTCCTCTACAAACTTCCCAATCGACACAATAGGATCCCAATAGATCTCATCTTCAGTATCTACCATAATCATAGCATAATTTAAGAGGCACAAGCTCTCAAATATTTTATGAAAGACATGTTCAGAAATCAGATTTGCACTCAATCATCAGACAAACACTCAACTCCCGTCAAGGTATTTGTAGTCAACTTTCATGCACAATCCTAATAAATACTCAGTTTCCCTTCAAAGTACTTATCAGTTAGTCAGATAGGATTACCTTCTCACACTAGGTAGAACTTTAATATGGCATCCTTCCTCTTCACACCTGTGATGCTTTCTGAATCTTCGACATGATATCTAATCATGGCAGCCAAAATATTCCAGATTAGGTCAGTGACTTGACCTTAAGCTTAACCCTTAGAGAAAACAAAATATACTAGCTTCTCCTGACTAGAACCACATAGACCCAACAGGGGCATAGACAACTACACCTAGTAGCCACAGGTCACAACGTGTTGCCTGTAATCTTCACAAGCTTGAATTACATGCAAGCTCCATAACTACTACAACAATAACCATAGATAGGTTCAAAGTTCCCCCTATCATGGACAAATAAGGCTTCTGCTGAGGATGAACACTTGGACACCAAGATACTTCACGCACTCACTGAAACATATCCACACTCTTGTGAAAATATACCAACTCCAGGTCTTCAGATTTTTACAAGGTCATGTCTGATACATAACCATATACATATCCATACCTCTTTGGATAACCAAGATATCGTGAACACATACTTGGACATCATACAAGCACAAGCCCTCAAATAGCTTGTTTTAAGCACACTTGCAACAGAGGAAAACCACCTTCTTCATATTTCTTTGCTCCAACAATCACTAGAAATTACCGGTACTAGTGAAGTCTTCAACATAGTAGTTATGCAGTCACCAAGCATACTACTAAAGACAAGATCAGGATCTGCATCTTCTAATCCACAAAGTTGGAACTCCTTATTTTGACAACCATGTTGATCCTCAATCTTCCATAATCATAATCCCAAACCTTCCTTTATAAAATGATGTTACAACATCATTTAGGACATCAGCCTTTCTTCATAGATCCCAATAATTCAGTTCTTGATTTATCAACCAAAGAGATTATTAAGCTTAACAATCTTTTTAGGAGAAGATCACAAAAGATTACATCTTCTACGGCTCATTCCGGTTGATACAACCACCTCATCACCATAGAGAGAAATAAACTTTCAACAATATATGAATCATCAGTTCAGATAGTAGATTTGCATCCATACCTCATTTAAGTACTCAGCTCCTGATAGGGTATTTGTCATCAGAGAAAAAACTTCCCCACGCACACAACTGTAAATGATACTCCTTTTCAACAGATGTTAGTGCACTTGAACTGGAATCCTTATTCTTCATCATTCAACATAAGGGGATCATTTTAACATTCCAGACTTAGTCAGAGACTGGTCTTCAGCTCCATCATGATCAAACATTCCAACCTTGAACTCCACTAGTGAACACTGTTGTACCCCAAAATTTGCCCTCTCAATTCTCAAGGCTTTTCTTACAAGGATTTCAAGGTTCAAGCTTGAACAAGTGAATTGGGATTTTCCAATACCAAAATTAAAAGAAAACTGTCAAAAATGGAGAAAATAGATAAAAATAACATTTTGACAAATTTGGAGGAAAACAGGTCTCCTTCGATTCAGCACCCTTCGATTGATTCTTGGCCTCCTTCGAATGCAACTTGGATTACATCCTTCAATTGACTCTTGGCCTCCTTCGAATGCAACTTGGATTACATCCTTCGATTGACTCTTGGCCTCCTTCAAATGCAACTTGGGCATGTCCTTCATTTTGAACTTAAAGCCTCCTTTGAATGTAAGTTTAGAAACACCCTTCGATTCAAAAGCCAGGATCTTCCCTCACGCTAAAAGGCATTGACTCCCTTTATGTTTGTTTCGATCCATATGCTTCGATTGGGAAATATGCTTCCTTCGAGCAGGAGCTTTCAATTTGGGCAACATTCTTCCTTCGAACACGAGCTTTCGATTGGGCAATATGTTTGCTTTGATCCAATCTTTGACTGGGCATTAGCTTCCTTCGAGTAAGCTTGTTTCGACCACAAGCTTCGACTGAGGCAAAGGCTTCCTTCGAACAATTTCTCTTCAATCTCATTCTTGCATTCGACTCAAGACCAAATCTCATTTTCCAGGCTATGTTGACTCCAAATCTTTACATAATCAGAAGCTTGTACTATTAGATACTACTATTCTTAGATACTACTAAACTTTGTCTTTTAGATACTACTATTCTTGGTTAAAGGCTACATACTCTTTCTTTTCATAGAGAGTACTTTTATCACAAAAGCAACTTCCAACCTGAATTTTGTCTGAACGAAAAGCAGGGCCAAAAGCATAAGTCACATCTTCTGCACTCCAACTGCCAAGAGGCCCCCCACTTGTACCTTTCACGTTACCTATTATTTTATTATTTTGCAAGGCTGGCTATTGAAAACATGTCCATTATTTTTCTCTATAAATAGAGGAATTTTTGCAAAGCAAAAGGAGGATCTTTGGACCAGAGGAACGAATCCCCCAAATTTTCTCTAACACAACAAAACTCTCAAGTTCATCAACACTTGAGAAATCACAAAAAAAAAACAGAATCACATTCATCTCCTTCAATTATGAAGAACAACCTTCAGTCTCCTTCGAATAAAAGAAGCATCACACTTGCTTTTTCTCTTCCTTCGAATCCAGCGTTCCAAGCACAGCTATTGACCCCATCTTTCGAATCCAGCATCCTGGGCCTCCACTCAAGGTCCCACATCCATTCAAAGCCTGAAGCAAGGTAAGTTATTCTTACCTTTGAACTTTTCATTTCATGGCATAGTAATTTTCCCTTTCGTTTGAAACATGTACATACCATTGTTCCTTTCGTTTCCACCCTTTTAACATATTTTTCAGAGCTAACCCTTTTGTTTTGCTTTCTGTTTACCTGAACTTGCTTTAACTATTAAAACGTTTACAAAACAAATACTAGCATGGCCTCAGGCCATGTTGCCATTTAATGCTTTAAATGAAAGAAACAGGAAACAGGAAATAGGAAACGAAGCTTCTGGCTTCTACCCTCTTTCTCCAGGTCAAACGAAAGAGACAACCAGGGGGAAAAACCATGTTGACTTCCAGGCCCATACGAAAAGCATGCCTTCACTGATTCCAGGCTCAGTCGAAAGGCATTCCCTCACTGCTTTCAACCTCCAGTCAAAGAAGACAACAAGGCAACAAGGCAGAACTAGAAGGCTTCGCCATACACTGACTTTCAGGCCAATCGAAAGACAGAACCTCACTGGTTCCAGCCCGTAATTGAAGGCAATGACCTCAGTGGTGCTAGCCCCAATCGAAGGAGGCCAACATAATGCAAGTCGAAGGGTGCTACTGCCTGGGTCGAAGAGCTCATTTTCCTTTCTTTTATTTTGTTTTTTCCTTTACATTTTCTTGCCTTTCAATATGGTTGTAATAGTGTAGGATATTTATTTCCTGCATTTTTATTGCTTTATACAAATGTTAGTAACTAGGATGTATGGCAAGATAAAACCAACAAATAGGCCACCCTAATCAAAGACTAAATGCATGCAAATCAAACACATTATTCACACATGCACCCTTAGGGTAATTCCACTTGTTGCCTATCTGATACCATATTCATGTCCCTCGAGCATGGGCGTTTTAGCAAAGATCCTCGATAAAAGATCGTAGTCCCTCGATAACCCTCGATGTTGCCTTCGGTAAACGATCTAATCCCTGAAACGACATTGCTAAAACGTCCCATATGTTGCCTTCTATGACTATACAAATGTCCCAATGCCCGTCCCTTCACATCCAACGATGGGGCTTCTTACTAAATCAATAGTAAGATAGCCACATCTAAAGGAGGAGGAAAAGCACATTTAAGACCTTTCGAGTAGGTAGATTCGCTCCTAGTTACTCTCTTGCTCACAACAAAAACATTTTTACACACACTCTCATCTTTGAACTATTTTCGAAACAAACACTTTGTAGGCGTTCTTATAGAAACGAGAACCATTACGAAGTTCCATTTTCAAAATACTTTCAAAAACACATCTCTCAAACACACCTTTGAACTATTTTCGAAACAAACACTTTGTAGGCGTTCTTATAGAAACGAGAACCATTACGAAGTTCCATTTTCAAAATACTTTCAAAAAACCACACACCACAAGCACATTCAAACCAAAGCAAGTGATCTAGCAAGTAACTAAGAGCCCATGGAAAACCATGGATGAAAAGGGTGCTAATATCTTCCCTTTTCATAATCTACCCCCCGAACTCAAAAAACATCTCTAAAGGTATTTCCTGTGCTTTTTCACCTTTCCTTTTTGGATGAAAGAAAAGTCGGTGGCGACTCTTGCTAAACCGTAACATTTGCAAACGCATTACATCAAGTCAATTCTCCCACCGCATCACAAAACTGGCGACTTTGCTGGGGAATTTTTAAAAGTGAGGTTACCTTAGGGGTAGATCACTTTTATTTGCTTACATTGTTTTAGTTGTATGCTTTACATTATGGTTCTTTTGTTTGGGTTTGAATCCTCTACCTAGATTTGGGAAACATTATAGGTAAATAGCAATACATTGTGGAAACTGTGCGGGGTATAATGACATGGTCTAAGCAATAGCTATGTTAGTGTGACATATTTGTGGGTACCGGTAGCCTTTGAGTTAATCAAAGAGAATACGGGGCCGCTGAGTGATTCCATGAAGCACTAATGAACTTCTAGAACCTTTACTTGACCAACTTGGCCTTTAGGCTGTAGTGAGATGACCGACTTTGGTGCAGTCCGAAGTTGGTAGATACTCGATACTACACTCATTGAGGTTTAGTTTCTTGGGATATTTCGGTCACCATTAAAGAGGCTTGAGCTGAAACAATGACCAAGGAAACAATCCGGTGATATTGAGCTCCTTAGAACCCGGTTACTATTGCTAGGACAGGTTTAAGCCAACTAAACTTCAAGAGGGTATTTATCTATAAAACCCCATGCAAGCCTAAACCTAAGGATTTGTCTGCTTTGTGTGTACATGATTATTTGTATAAGCTTATTTACTTCGCATACTTGTGCATAACATCATAACATAATACCATAACATTTTCAATAACCATTTCAAGGATCTCTAGGGTCTTTGATGCAGGTTCACAATAAACCATACGTCTATCAAGGGGCAAGAGGATTTATTTTCCTCTAACCAAACACTGTCAAAGATCAATTACAACAAACTTGAGTCAAGGGCTATGACCCACTTGACATGGTGAGCTTGATTCTCATGGAAGGACATCCACCGATACAAATTTCTCCAATCAAAGATGTTGATCAAAGTTCAACTTCTAACTTTTTCTTGTGTTTACCCCGCGAGATCCTTGAAAATATTGCATTCACATATCATGCATCATATCATGACAGGTTTCTCCCATACAAGTATCCTTATCTTCCTACTGTTTATTTCAGTAGAGATGGCTCTAGAGCCGACTATCAAGGACATCTAGGCTCAAAATGCTCAACTTCAAGAGATGTTCTTGAACCTATCCAAGGGGCAAGAAGAGGTCAAGGTGCTCTTCACCAGGGGCATGATCATGGGAAATCCTGGGGACGACAGAGATGACCAGTTGGAGCGGCTACAAACTGAGATAGCCATAATGAGGGTCCAAATGATGGGACAGTTGGTGGGCCAGATGGCTCTTATCCAAAATCTGGCTCAAGGACAAGAAGAGATGAAAGTTCTTGACAACCAACTTCGTCAAGACGATTGCAACCGTATAGGGCAAACAATCAGGATTGGAAATCAAGTCACTTCTCAGCCTCCCATGAGACAAGAAGACGGAAGACGGAAGACCTTCCCAATTTGCTGCCACATCGCGAGCCCAACAACAACCTCGCCAACAATAACAAAGGAATCAGTGCAAGGAGGTCACACCTAAGAGACAATTTACCAGGGGTGGCATGTCGCTAGCTCAGGTGCTACAACACTTGTTGAAGGCGGAGCTAATTACCTTAAAGGCTCTTCCCCAGAATCCCAACACTGCTGCTCCTAGTTACTGTCCCAATAAGAGGTGCTCATACCATTCTGATGGTCCTGGGCACGACACAAACAATTGTTGGACTCTGAAGAACAAGATTCAAGACCTAATTGACGAAGGAGTGTTGGTGTTTACACAAGACGATCAACTGGAACTTTTCTATCACCCCTCAAGGGCATCCACATGAAGCAACGATCTGGGCGAGGAAATTTTCTGTTCATTTGAATTTTCAATTGTAATTCCTTTTGTTATGCAAATAATTATCTATTAATGTCAAACTTTGTTTCATTAATGCATTGCATATGTTTGTCTTGAATTCATCCATTCGCTTTCACTATATTTAAGCTATGCTTATATTCTCTTTATGACTTTCAACTCTTGCTAAAAGTTACAAGCCTTTAGAGGGAGGATGACGAAAACAATGCCATAATCTCATACAATATGCTTTTGGATAGACCTTGCTGACGATGTACAGGCATTCTTTCAAATCCTAAACACTGGAGTTATAAGGAAGATAATCCCTAGTCAACCCCTTCGAGCCAAAGAAGTAGAAGTTTTTCTGTTTTAACACAAATTGAAACCTTTAATCAAAACCTGGGGCAGGGTAGTCTCTTAGTTAATTCAAACGCGCGTTTAACCGCAAACTCTCATCTCGTAATACAACGAATGACATCAAAAACATTCCTTTGGAGTCAAAAGACGGTGATGGTTCCCTATCACATAGGCAGTCACATCTCTAAAAAAAAGAAGAAAGGCCCGCTAAGTCAAAACCCACAAAGGAGACTTAAGAAAACTGGGGCATCCCGCTGACTGTAATCTCAAAACAAGAACAGTCAGGAAAAAATTAGGGATAACAAATCAAAAGAAAGATGTCACTACAAATCTTCAACAAACATGAAAGAAAAATGTTGCAAAAATGAATGCCTTCCGAAAAACTTAACCTGTCTGAACCATCACCAAAACGTCATTCCAGACTCAATTGGAGTTCTAACGCACAATTAACTGAGCTTAGGACTGAAGAACATCACGAAGAACGGGTGGGTACAAATACACTTTGAACCTTTATCCTTTGTTTCTTAAACCGTGAACCAAGCCATGTTACAACCCTTCAAAAGTCCTAATTGAAGCATAGGTTAGTTCGAAAGCATACTGTTAAAAAAGGTATCCTGACTCCTGTAAGGCTTTACTCAAAATCCAAAGTTGAATTACAAACTTCTTTACTTACTAAAAACACATTTTTCAAAACTTCAAGACAAGCATAAACTTTGCATTACTTGAATATCATTGTTTGCATATGGCTATTTTTTTGACAGCGGAGAAATTCACACAATGAATATCTAGTGAACGAAAGCTCTCTCAGGGAACCAAATCACTTCAAAAAGGATGGCACTTCCATTGACAAATCTCCTATCGACAAGGGGACATGACATGTCACTATCCAGCACGCTTGGGGCAGTCCAGTCAAGATTCCAAGGAAATCTCTCAAGAATTGCAGAGTAACCAGGGGCAAGTCTCCATCTCCGTCACTTGGGGGTATTGAATGTCAATCCCGAAAAAAGGTTACGTACAGTCAAACATTACCTGGCAGTGCCACAAAAACTTGCTTCTAGGGGCAGTGAAAAATCTCCCCAACAACCCTTCTCATAGGATGATTCCCTTGCCAGATTTTCAATCTCTGAAAACCTTTCCCCAGCTGAAACAACCTCAAGAATCCTCGAAGACTTTCCCCAACGAAGTCATCACCTCTCAAGCAGACCGACAATAGGGTTTATTTCCCCAATAAATGGCAGGATTACCCAACTTGAGTTTGCCTCTTCGACTACTACAAATCAAAGGACCATAACTCCTCTTCCCCAATAGACTACTCTACAATCCCCAACAAGTTACTGTGAAACCTAGACCCGACCAGATATCAGTTCAACTTCGAATTCCCAGTAGAGAAACAGACAACCAAGACTCCTGAACTCTTTTCCCAAGCAGGAATAAACTTTCTCCCTACAGAGTTTTCAATACCCCCCAGCGGATTTCTCCTCAAACAACAAAACAGGAATCCTCAGTGGAAATATTCTAAGCAAATTTTGAAGACACACATGCTCTTCAACAGCAGTCCAGAATCTAACAAACTCCCTGAAGTTTGTCAAGGATTTATTTTCCCGGACAAAGATACACTTCAATAAACATTTCACATTTCATACATCCTATTTACATACATGATAAGTGTATACGACACAATCTCATTTATTTTGAGAACATCACGACATCATGAATTTCATACATCATGACATTGCATACAGCTAACGCTTTACCTTTTCAGGAAAAGGTCAATCAACAGATGGCTACCTTCAACCTTTTCAAGTTCCAGATTAATACCTGTAGCAAGCCAGGAAAACTATCTGTGGACGACTGATTGTAGATTAATACCTGTAACAAGCCAGGAAAACTATCTACATGAAGAGATTGAAGATTAATACCTGTAGCAAACCAGGAAAACTATCTTTCTTTCTCAGGTCAGAGATTAATACCTGAAACCAGACAGGACAACTATCTCTTCGACCAACCTTTTCAAGTTCCAGATTAATACCTGTAGCAAGCCAGGAAAACTATCCGTGGACGACTGATTGTAGATTAATACCTGTAACAAGCCAGGAAAACTATCTACATGAAGAGATTGAAGATTAATACCTGTAGCAAGCCAGGAAAACTATATTTCTTTCTCAGGTCAGAGATTAATACCTGAAACCAGACAGGACAACTATCTCGTCGACCAACCTTTTCAAGTTCCAGATTAATACCTATAGCAAGCCAAGAAAACTATCTGTGGATGACTGATTGTAGATTAATACCTGTAACAAGTCGGGAAAACTATCTACATGAAGAGATTAAAGATTAATACCTGTAGCAAGCCAGGAAAACTATCTTTCTTTCTCAGGTCAAAGATTAATACCTGAAACCAGACAGGACAATTATCTCGTCGACCAACCTTTCCAAGTTCCAGATTAATACCTGTAGCAAGCTAGGAAAACTATCTGTGGACGACTGATTGTAGATTAATACCTGTAACAAGCCAGGAAAACTATCTACGTGAAGAGATTGAAGATTAATACCTGTAGCATGCCAGGAAAACTATCTTTCTTTCTCAGATTCGGCAATCACTTTTGGATGCCATCTACAAGCCCATCTCCAACAACTTTCTATCACCTCTCTAAATGGCATCTTTAAGCCCATTCCCTCTACCATCATATCACCAAGTGAAAATTTTTGGGCACTCTAGTGTCCAATCATCTTCCACCTTCGAGTCACGAATGGCAAAACTCACCAATCTAACTCTTCAGGTTTAAGAAGATTGAACAGGGGCAGCTGTTGTACCCCAAAATTTTCCCTCTCAATTCTCAAGGCTTTTTTTACAAGGATTTCAAGGTTCAAGCTTGAACAAGTGCATTGGGATTTTCCAATACCAAAATTAAAAGGAAACTGTCAAAAATGGAGAAAATAAATAAAAATAACATTTTGACAAATTTGGAGGAAAACAGGTCTCCTTCGATTCAGCACCCTTCGATTGATTCTTGGCCTCCTTCGAATGCAACTTGGATTACATCCTTCGATTGACTCTTGGCCTCCTTCGAATGCAACTTGGATTACATCCTTCGATTGACTCTTGGCCTCCTTCAAATGCAACTTGGGCATGTCCTTCATTTTGAACTTAAAGCCTCCTTTGAATGTAAGTTTAGAAACACCCTTCGATTCAGAAGCCAGGATCTTCCCTCACGCTAAAAGGCATTGACTCCCTTTATGTTTGTTTCGATCCATATGCTTCAATTGGGAAATATGCTTCCTTCGAGCAGGAGCTTTCAATTTGGGCAACATTCTTCCTTCGAACACGAGCTTTCGATTGGGCAATATGTTTGCTTTGATCCAATCTTTGACTGGGCATTAGCTTCCTTCGAGTAAGCTTGTTTCGACCACAAGCTTCGACTGAGGCAAAGGCTTCCTTCAAACAATTGCTCTTCAATCTCATTCTTGCATTCGACTCAAGACCAAATCTCATTTTCCAGGCTATGTTGCCTCCAAATCTTTACATAATCAGAAGCTTGTACAAGGGTTTTTAAACTTTGTCTTTTAGATACTACTATTCTTGGTTAAAGGCTACATACTCTTTCTTTTCATAGAGAGTACTTTTATCACAAAAGCAACTTCCAACCTGAATTTTGTCTGAACGAAAAGCAGGGCCAAAAGCATAAGTCACATCTTCTGCACTCCAACTGCCAAGAGGCCCCCCACTTGTACCTTTCACGTTACCTATTATTTTATTATTTTGCAAGGCTCGATATTGAAAACATGTCCATTCTTTTTCTCTATAAATAGAGGAATTTTTGCAAAGCAAAAGGAGGATCTTTGGACCAGAGGAACGAATCCCACAAATTTTCTCTAACACAACAAAACTCTCAAGTTCATCAACACTTGAGAAATCACAAAAAAAAAAACAGAATCACATTCACCTCCTTCAATTATGAAGAACAACCTTCAGTCTCCTTCGAATCAAAGAAGCATCACACTTGCTTTTTCTCCTTCCTTCGAATCCAGCATTCCAAGCACAGCTATTGACCCCATCTTTCGAATCCAGCATCCTGGGCCTCCACTCAAGGTCCCACATCCATTCAAAGCCTGAAGCAAGGTAAGTTATTCTTACCTTTGAACTTTTCATTTCATGGCATAGTAATTTTCCCTTTCGTTTGAAACATGTACATACCATTGTTCCTTTCGTTTCCACCCTTTTAACATATTTTTCAGAGCTAACCCTTTCATTTGCTTTCTGTTTACCTGGACTTAATTTAACTATTAAACCATTTACAAAACAAATACTAGCATGGCCTCAGACCATGTTGCCATTTAATGCTTTAAACGAAAGAAACAGGAAACAGTAAATAGGAAACAAAGCTTCTGGCTTCTACCCTCTTTCTCCAGGTCAAACGAAAGAGACAACCAGGGGGCAAAACCATGTTGACTTCCAGGCCCAGACGAAAAGCATGCCTTCACTGATTCCAAGCTCAGTCGAAAGGAATTTCCTCACTGCTTTCAACATCCAATCGAAGAAGACAACAAGGCAACAAGGCAGAACCAGAAGGCTTTGCCATACACTGACTTCCAGGACAATCGAAGGACAGAACCTCACTGGTTCCAGCCCCTAATTGAAGGCCATGACCTCACTGGTGCTAGCCCCAATCGAAGGAGGCCAACATAATGCAAGTAGAAGGGTGCTACTTACTGGGTCGAAGAGCTCATTTTCCTTTCTTTTATTTTGTTTTTTCCTTTACATTTTCTTGCCTTTCAATATGGTTGTAATAGTGTAGGATATTTATTTCCTGCATTTTTATTACTTTATACAAATGTTAGTAACTAGGATGTATGGCAAGATAAAACCAACAAATAGGCCACTCTAATCAAAGACTAAATGCATGCAAATCAAACACATTATTCACACATGCACCCTTAGGGTAATTCCACTTGTTGCCTATCTGATACCATATTCATGTCCCTCGAGCATGGGCGTTTTAGCAAAGATCCTCGATAAAATATCATAGTCCCTCGATAACCCTGGATGTTGCCTTCGGTAAACGATCTAGTCCCTGAAACGACATTGCTAAAACGTCCCATATGTTTCCTTCTATGACTATACAAACGTCCCAATGCCCGTCCCTTCACATCCAACAATGGGGCTTCTTACTAAATCAATGGTAAGATAGCCACATCTAAAGGAGGAGGAAAAGAATATTTAAGACCTTTTGAGTAGGTAGATTCGCTCCTAGTTACTCGCTTGCTCACAACAAAAACATTTTTACACACACTCTCATCTTTGAACTATTTTCGAAACAAACACTTTGTAGGAGTTCTTATAGAAACGAGAACTATTACGAAGTTCCATTTTCAAAATACTTTTAAAAACATATCTCACAAACACACCTTTGAACTATTTTCGAAACAAACACTTTGTAGGCGTTCTTATAGAAACGAGAACCATTACGAAGTTCCATTTTCAAAATACTTTCAAAAAACTACACACCACAAGCACATTCAAACAAAAGCAAGTGATCTAGCAAGTAACTAAGAGCCCATGGAAAACCATGGATGAAAAGGGTGATAATACCTTCCCTTTTCATTATCTACCCCCCGAACTCAAAAAACATCTCTAAAGGTCTTTCCTGTGCTTTTTCACCTTTTCTTTTTGCATAAAAGAAAAGTCGGTGGCGACTCTTGCTAAACCGCAACATTTGCAAACGCAAAACATCAAGTCAGTTCTCCCACTGCATCACAAACACAAATACTCACCTCATGATCTACACAACAACTTCCTTTTTAGAGGAAGCACACACCTAGAGATGATGTTTCGACATTAGATACAATATCATCCATTCTTACTATGGCTTTAAGGGTAACCTCCATAGTAACTTATAATAAACTCTTGTGGGGGTTAACACAAAGAAACATACCAACAACAACTGAATAATCTTCGGGATCAGACTACTAACATATGCAGGGGATTGCACGAGCCACATCTTAATAAGCTTTTCTTTTGACCTCATGTCTGACGTTGATATGATGGATGCCATCGTCTCTACCTACAGAGGAAATTCCTTCTATTAGGTCTCTGGAATAGACTCTGCTAGGCATGACACTAAAAAGTATCGACTTTTCAAAAGCATTTATTTCCCTTGATTCTTAAAAAATAATGCCCTTCAAATTTTAACATCTTCAAAGATATCACGACATTATGTCTGACATCATATCAACCCTTGGGAAGGGGATCTTTTTCAATAACTTCTAAAGGTACACAAAGAGAATCACAAATTCTCTTCCTCAAGGGCGTTCAAAACAATATTTAGGAGCATCAAATACCGTGGTTGGATCATAATACTCCTCTTCAAACATAATCTGTTCTATGGCCACAAACAGGATTCCATGAATCTGGTTCCTTTGATAAGAAGGATCTTCCAGATACGAGCTCATCTCATATACATAAAGGGTCTTGTGGAGATTCCTTTATGAGTTCTTCTCAAGAGCATGGAGCTCAACCTCTATACTCCCATAAGCCTGAAACATGGAGTAGATAAACTTTTGATTGTATCCTAATCAACCTACATAAACTAGATGCCTCCTCTTCCAGATTAGGAGTAGGTTCCAAATAAAAAGTATTCATAATATTTTTGTTCAACACCCAAAGCATCTATTCTTCAACTGGTAGTTGCATACCTGCTGGAGTAATGTTCTAACATCTCATAGAACATCCGTTCCTTCTTCTTGGAACACACCATCCTTGACAGTCTTTAAGGTCAATATGCAGATGTATATGAGCATCATTGATCAATTCATTCTCATCAACCTTATTGATAAATGTCTTTATGAGTGGACTTGAGGAAAATCTCAAGTATCTTTGACACTTTTAATACGATTGAAAATGTCAGCATATATTATGTTGAGGGTAACAACCCTAATATCCTTCTCATACTTTCAGGGTTATATCAGAAACCATGTAGAGGAATATAACGAACTCCTCAATAATATTCAGACACAATGCTTAAACCACTATCCAAGTACAAGCATGGCAACCTAGGATTGAAGAAATGAATCCTACATACAGCAGCTTCCCGCTAAGCTGCAGGCCAGATGGCAACATCCAGGAACAATACCTGTCACATATAATCAATGATCCTTGCCAAGAGATCATCCATACAGTAGTGTGAATTGTCCAAGTTTATAATTCTTTTCGGTAAATGATTTTTTCCTTGCCCATGAACAGAAAGTACCTCCCAGGATCTCACCCAGAGTAGAACAGGATGCCTACTTTGATACCAATAGAAATTATGGCACAACAGACTCAGATGTCCTACAAGGATGTCGAGATATCTGATCTGACATAAACACACAGGCAATATAAAACAGTATTGAAAAGATAAAGAACACACCAGAATTGTTTACCCAGTTCAGTGTATAACATCACCTACTCCGGGGGCTACCAAGCCAAGAATGAAGTCCACTATCAGTAGTATCAATTTGCAGACCCTACAACCAACACACCCATTTACGATCTACACACTTAATCACTACCCAATGACCGTTCTACCTAGGTCCTACCTAGATATGGAATATCCTCATCCCACTTCCAATCATCACAATGATGCCTAGCAGTCAACACCTCAGTCACTGTATAGACGGCCCTTCACTAAGATTCTGATCACACAGATAGACAGTTTAGAAGACACACTTCCATGACAATACCTAGCTAAGTCTCTAAGCTAAAATCCACTATTTTTTAGCTTTGATTCTAACACATACTGAAGTTGCTTCAAAGCTTCCTCCAAGAACGATACACCTCTTACCTACAGGCTTCGAGGTGAACATGGTAACCTTCCCACAACCCGAGAGGTTTACCTTGACAAAACCCTAGACTTCTATATCTTGAGTCGTTTTTTTTCTAGGTTACAAATACTTATATTTATAACATGTTACCCAACTGGTTTTGGGCATTCAATCATAGTAAATCAGCTGTAACAAACTGCAGAAACTTCTGCCCCAAGAAAGGTCTTCAATCTTTACTTTCCTAAATAATCTTCTTATTTAGAAAGTATTCATTCTCCTTGATTCCTGATTGAATTTTTATACCTTTAAATATGCGCCACATAGGATTCATAATATTCTCCTGAATATTCTGCTTATGTTAAGAACCAATTGAATCTCATTAATCCAGCTCAACAGGCGCGGTATCAAGACATCTTCTTCGACATGTTATTCCAGTTGTTGAAAAATTTCAGCACAACATGTTCTGACATTGTAATAGGACTTCTTATTGTACCTATTCTTCTTATCCTATTCTTCGTTGCTACTATTATTTATTTTATAAAAAATTAAAGCCAATTCCTAAAACAAGAGAACTAACAGTATTGGGATTTAGTGTTCAGTTTGACGATAATCTGTTGTAACAAAATACTTGTATCATTATCTTTAAAATAGTGGAAGATGTTACTATTTTGATTGGTAAAATCATTGAAGAGTGGAGTAGCCTTTGTTAGGACCAATTGTCGAACCACTATACATTCAATGTACATTTTCCTTCCCTATCTCTTTTGATTTCATGTATCATATCACATGTGTTAGACGATAACGACTTGTCTAGAGGGGGTGAATATATCACCAACTCAAAAGTACCAATCAAAATTTGGTATTTACAAAATTATTTGAAAAGAGTGCAAGCGAAAGGTTTTAATATAGATCGATAAAAGTCGTCTATACGAACCTAGTTATTAGAACTCAAATATGAAAAAAGTCTTATGGAATAAAATAGTTAATACGATTAATTAATACACTTAAAGCAACCAACACTTTATTACTCGTTTATCACAATTCACTAGCAATCTATTTCCAATGTAATTAAGCAAAAATATAGAAAAATGCAATTTGTCGAACACATGGTGTACGATCGATTTTTTTTATTTTTTTGAGTTTTGTTGATATTAAAAAATACTTAAAATCCAAGGTCTCAACCCAATAACTATCAATTAAGGTATTTTAAGTATTCCCGGTTTCTCAACCCAATATTCCCGGTTACACAAAAACCTAATTGGACGATATCAAACCTCGCCTAGATGGCACCCTGACAAAAGATGCTTATGTGTGAATTATCAGTATGTATGTATAGGTTAGAGGTTGAAGGTGAAAAGCAATGGGGGTAAGTGTTTATAGTTTCATCAAGTTGTAATGATGTGTTTATAGTTGTGGAAGTTTGTATGCAAAAAAGTAATTTTCATAATTAAAAAGAAATGAAAAATTGACTCAATTGAACAATATGTGCTGGCGTGAAATACAGATGTGCCGACATATAAAGCTAAAAATAACAGTATGAGCCGGCTGTAGCGGTAGAAATGTTTAATACTAAGCCATTGGATTGACTAGACTATACAGATCAAAAATAAAAATTGCCACCGTGCTTTATTGTTTCCAAAGGAATGGGAAAAGATAGAGTAACCCAAAAAGAGGGGGAAAGATTCAAGGTAAGGGGGTTGGTTATGCAAATCGAAGGTATTAACACCATGAACATCTGCGGTACTCCGCAAGAACCTCTTTGAAAAATCTGTATATTTTGGTTATAAAATTTTATATGTAAAATAGATGGTGGAGATGAGAAAAGAAGTGTTTTTTTATGATTTTTGCATCCGCCATGGTTGCGAACATTTAGTGCCTACTTACCACCTTTCGTGCAATAGGGGATCGGGTTACACGTGGTTCCTCTTTTAAAATTTTTAAAACACAAGTGTGTTGGTTAATTTTATGAGTTGGACATCATTTTCATTGCCCGTGTGTAAAACATACTTACTACCCACAATCATGAGAAAGGAGAATTTGCATCGTCTCAAAGTGGAGGACATGGCTTGGATTTTAAAATCAACAATTCCTCACTCAACATCCAAGTGTAAAATATCTCTCTTCACTATATATTGTAGAAGTATAGTTGTTTGCATCACTACAAAGATTGGCAAGAGTCCAATCTTTTGAGAAAATTTTAAAGATAAAAGGGCAAAGTGGCAAAAATGGTTTGAAATGAGATTGATTGACTTTTAGTCTTCTCACAAAAAATGTCAAAGTATTATTAAGTTTATTAAAGTTTATTTATGAAAAGGTTTTGAAAATGTATGGACCTAAGTCCAAGTTTATTATGAAAGTAGTTCAAGTTTCAAAACAAGAAGAGTTTTCAAAAGGAGGGAGAAGATTTTTTGAAATTAAAGAAGATGGGAGGAGAAGAAGAGACTATCCTAAAGCATAAGGTGAAAGTTAGGGATAAGGACCATCTAACCAACAAGAAGTCAATACTTGACATTATGAGTCAAGATAGAATTCCCATTCTTTGGATTGAAACCAAGCAAAGATATTAGACCTCTTGAGAAAACCAAACTTCAAGTGTATTAAGTCTTCAAAAAATTGGTCAGAGTACAAACAAAGTATGTAATCACACAATAACTTGCACACAAAACAAACAAACAATCCAATGTCTTGAGGTAAACCTCAAGAACTCTAGACAAAATATCAATTAAGGTCACAAGATCTCCATCATAGGCCAAGGTTTCTAATCCTAAGTCCAAGAAGTCCAGTACTCCATAATGCCAAGGATAGTAACCAAATAGTCCAAGTATCATTAAAGCTTTTATGGTTCATGTTGATTATTAGGTGTCTTGAAAAAGAAAAGAAAAGCTCAAGTGAGCAAAATAAAAATAACAAGAATATAAATGCTCAAGTGAGCAAAATAAAAATGACAAGAAAGTAAATGCTCAAGTGAGCAAAGATGAAAAATATGATGAAATGTAATGCTTAAAGTAAATGGTACATAAAGCATAAAAAATAAAAGCATAAAGTAAATTTTTTTATATAATTAGTGGTTAGTTGGATGACCATATTGAAACTTGCATTTGGAACTCATTAGAGGATTGGTAGAACCAAACCCTCCATACAACAAGTTGCATTTGTTTTTTGTCAAGTATATCATCCATTTGGAATCCTCAAAAGTACCATGTAATGATCAATGATGTTTAAGTGATCCACATTGACCAAAAGTATTGTAGATCCATTATAGGATTGGTAGAACCAAAGCCTCCACACAATGAATCTCAAGGTTATTGGATCAAAGAGATCAAATTAACATACTTGGGCTTGTAAACATAAGTTTGGGCCACGAATGATCATTTATTCGGATCGGGACAAAATTTAGCGCTATGTTAAGCAATCGTAAGTTGACTTATATAGAAGTCTCACCTATTTTGAGGTCGGTCAATAGCAAGCTATGTACCATTTGTTTTGAGACATAATATAGAGATCATGCTCTAATAACACTTAGTGCAATAAGAAAGGGATAATATGAAAAGGGGTGGAGAAGAATATACAAACTACATTTGAATTAAATTATAATCAAACTATTATTAAAATCATTCATCCATTTTTATGGAGTTAGACTCAACACCATGGAACCAATGATGTTAATAAAGTTCGTAATAAAAAATTCAACCCAAGATCATCAAGAAAATAATCACAAAATAATATTGTATTTAATATATACATTAAAAATGTTTTAAAATATAAATAAAAGAGAAAAATATAAACTATGTTCAAATTAATAAAGAAATAAAAAGTAAGACCATAGAAAAATCAGAAAAGGACTCAAATATTTTTATAAAATTTTTGGTAATTTTTTAAAGTCAGAAACTATTTTTAAAATTAAAAGAAATGGGTAAAATAAACCAAAAATGATAAAAAATACCAAAGTCAGAAATCAAAAATAAGTGAAGTTACCAATATTTGTCACAATATCATTGGATCATTCCATATTTTTTTCCAGAATTTAAAAATGCATAAAAGTATTTTTAAACATTTAAAACAATTCAAATAAAGTGAAAATTTATAAAAAATATCAAAACCCAAAATAAAATTATGAAAAAATAAAAATCAGAAAGAGAAAAATCAAATATATTTTTCATAATTTTTTGGACTAAAAATGAATTTTCTATGATTTTTTGAAATTTAAAACAATTAAAATAAAAATCAGAAAATAAAATATCAAACCAAAAAATATGGACCATCTGATCAAGGTCAAAACGCGTTAGTAAACAGATCAAGTAGACCTAGCGCGTTGTGCATGTTATGGACTTTAGTGAATAAAGCACTCAATCATTAATTAAATCAGATTTCAAAAAAAAAAGTGGCGCGCCCTCATTGGTTGGAAGATGGCACGTTGGTCATCTTCAACCTCCAGCCAACGTGAATTGCAGGTCTCTCAAACTATAAATTCAGAAGCTCAAACCTATGTCATTCGCTTTGTCTCATCAAGACGAAGACAACCACACCTTCGCGACAAATTTATATAAACTATAGCTCAAGCAATTTGGAAGGAAAGTTTTGAAAAGGGATTTGAAATTTCATGGTCAAAACGTGTTTCCAGATAAAAGCAAGTGTTGCGACTAGAACCAGGGCAATGAGAGCTTCATAATGATATCAAAGTTTTGAAGAATTGATGGAGAAATCTACCTATTGAGGTTGAGTTGCAGAGCTCTAAAACTGGACTTTCATGGAGCAATATAGGGCACGATTCTTGAAGGTAATTGTATGGTTAGCTTCAGGGAAGATCAAGAAAGGTGAATTGATAGAAAAATTGGATTGAAAAAGGCTTGAACACTAATTTCGAAGTTATAGAAAATTGAGTTATGGAGCAAGTTTGGCAGGGTGATTCTGACTTTTCAAGCTTGAGAAAATGAATAAGGGATGACCCTCTATTTATAGGGAATCAAATGGAATGTTCAAGCGTGTGAAATGATGAAGTTTGGAGGGAAATCGTGTGAAGTTGCAAACAAGAAAAGTGTGACTTCTAATTTGATCAAAACTCATCCAAAACGCGCGTTTTGCTATGCTAATCACTTCTGGAAGTTCACTAAACATGTTTAGAAGCAAAAATACGCAGAAACAAAGTGTTTAGAAGCTAAATCAATGATTTCAAATTCTGACTTTTGAAGAAACTTCAATTTCAAGTTACCAAGTTCAAATTAATGGCATTCTCAACTCAAGGGGTCTTAGGGCCCGATTCTTGATGCTTTAGAAAGATGAGGTTACAAGCTTTTCAATGGGAAAAGAATGGAATCAAATGGATGTTTGAGCTGAAAGTTGCAATGAGTCAAAGTTGGGGGGAAAATGTTGACTTTCCATACTTAGAAATATTTCAAGTTTTTCTTCAAAAGTGACCTATAATGTTTTGCATCAAAACATGGCCTTCCACTTGGAATTTACTCTTGACTAAAATAGATGGAATGAAATAGACCTCTTGAATGAAATTTTGATACTTGAACCATTAAAAAATCCAAAAACTGAGAGAGTTATGAATTGTTGAAGTTGAAAAAAAATCATGAAATGACCTATAATCTTTTGTATCCTTAGGGCATCTTCCATCCATTTTCTCACTTTGCACATAAAAGAAGGAATAAATTTCACATTATGAAGATCATTATGGAAAAAGAGTGGGCTCAAGGTGATAAAAATTGACCAAGTTATGATCATTTGAAGTCACACATGAGAAATTGGGAGTTCATCTAGAGGACTTGTAATCTTTCTTCATCATCATGTTTCTTATACATGAAAACTCCTTGAAACTTTTGAAATGATTTGTTAATAATCCTTTGAAGGGAAGGATGTATTTGGAATCACTCAAAAATACCAAAATATGAGAAAGATATACTTCTTTGAAGTTCAAAACCCTACCTCCTATATCAAGAAAATGCTTTGAGGAACTTTGACAATTTTGAATAACCTTCTTGTACCAACACTCTTGATTTGTAGATAGAAGTTGTTGAGGATGATAATGAAAACTCATAGCAACCAAAACCACTTCCATATCTTGAGAATTGAGAGAAATATGCACTTGTGACCAATGGGAACAAAACCTTGTCCAAACATGACAACTTCTTCAATCAACCCCTTGTACTTTTGAATCAATCTTGATAACTTTGAAATATGGTGAACCAAGATAAACTTTTCCATACCAATTCTTCCAACATAACTTTAATGATGAGGTTTGAACTTCTCAAGCTTTATTGACTAGGGTATGGAAATAAACTCATGAACCCATGGATCAACTTGCTAAGCCACATTGCCTTTACCTACATTATTAACAAGTAAGACAAACCAATATTGCATTTTATTAATTAAAAGGAAAATCAAAAACAAAACATGAATGATTATAAAAGAAAAACAAGTCAAGGTGCTTGGTGATTCCTCAAAGAGTAAAAACTAAAGATGGGGAGGAGAATCAAAAACCCTAATGTGATCTTGTTGTTATTGAATCAATATGGTATGATGAAGGGATCTTAGGAGAAAAAATTAGGGTACAACACCGGCCTGAAAAGGATTACGTCCTGACCTATGAGAAACATAGGCTACAACCATTAATATTGAAGCATATGTGCCGACCTGAAAATCGTATGTGTCGGCACATTGAATTGAAACTTACAGTATGTGTCGGTCTGAAGACTGCATGTGTCGGCTTGTGCCAAACATAAGCTACATGGTTCATTATTGAGTTACACGTGCCGGTCTGAAAATCGTATGTGCCGACACATGTAGGTGATTTTTGTGTAGAAAACAAATTTTGATGTTTTTGGCCAATTTCAAGGTGGTTTTGAATGATTCCTAAGACCTCTAATGCAAGAGTGCACTATATGACATAGAGATACTGTCTAATATACAAAAATGCTAAATTTTCCTAATTTTGACATCATACAAAACATTTAATGGTGAAGTTGCACTCACAACATGTGCTAAATTTGATTCATCTTTAAAATGTTATCTAAATTTAGATCTTGCTTATAGTAATTTAATATATGAGTTTAGGTTGTGATACAACTAATTTATTGACAATTTTGTACTTTGATTAAGATTGTATTAACTCTAAGTATTAGATTAATTGCTTGTTAAGATAACTTTATTTTCTTCTGTTGTTTATAGTTTTGTTTTGAATCATTTTCATAGGAAACAATAAAAAACATATAATTTTGAATTCATATGTTATATTTCGCTTCTGCTTACCATATTTTATTTGCCTCTTAAACTCTAATTTTGTAATTTTTTTTTTAAATGATGTAAGAAACTGATCTATTCAACTTTCTTTTAGACTGTTTCATCCTTATATTTTCGTCCATACTTTTTTTCTTTATTTATTTGTTCAAAGGAGGTTACACAATATTTGAACAAATAAGTTATTTAAAAAAATCACTAAATTGTTTTCACTTCACAAAAAAGAATTTATTTATTTATATTTATGATCAATTGTTATCTATTAAGAGTTAAAAATAATTGATTTCTTATCTGTCTTCTCTTGGCTAGTTAAAGATAACGTAACATGACGATAAAAGACTGCGTGATGCCTGTGTCCTAGAACAATGCAATAGCATCACATATGTTTAACATCATGGGACTTGAATGAAAGAGAGGACAAAATGGAAGCATAACATAAGATCATAAAACAAACCCATTAAGGAAAGTGTAGAAGAACTTGAAGATAGGACCCATTTGATGACGACATTTTCAGCCATCGTCTAATATCCAAATTATCTCCACTGAGAAATGAATGTGACGCCAAACTCATTCTTCACTTTATACTTTAATATAATTAGTTTGTGGTGAATTTGTAAGACTTGAGAAGCTAAGTGAGTGAATTGAAGGCAACGCACATCAACCAATCAAATGTCTTTCTCATTACTTTGCTGGGCTCCAAGTGCTGGCGTCGTGTGCCTATTATCTAAAAGATTCTTCATTTTCTATACAATTAGATATTTACTTAGCACGTTTTCTTCTTTCTTTTTTTCTTGTCACATTCACATTTGCATAAATGGAAATTGTGTAGTAATGTAATAGTAGCTAGTGTGAAACATTTATTTATTGGGCTAATCTTTTTATTTTGAACCCAACAAAGAGGATATATATATCATGTAATGATGTCTCTGATTGGTGAGCCCTTCCCCTGGATGGAGAGAGTAGTGAGTAACGTACATAGATGAAGGCTCATATTATGTAAATGTATTTTACCCATTCGATAGTAATGCATTTTAATTTTTTTTTGGAAATTTTTTTTAGTTCTTCAATAAAATAAGATTTTCTCAAATTTGATTTTGGGTTAGAATTTTCATATGTGGCGTTTAAAGTGGTTTTTTTTTTTTTTTTATTAATATATTTTTTTTAAATTTCACGTGAAAATTAGACTATTTTTTTATTTTTTTATTATATTATATATATATTTTAATTTTTTTAATTTTTTTTTAATTTCTATTTTCTCCCACTTGGACAAACTTATTGTTTTTTTTTTAATTTATTCTATATTAATTTGATACATTAATTTTGTGTGATACTTAATTTTTCTGGTAGGTATTTAATTTTATTTTTTTGGACGATCGGGATTTTACCGACAAATGTTGAATGATTTGCTCCCTGATTCCGACAACAGGAGGGTGACAACGATCGAGTATCGAGAACATTTCATAGATACTGATGGTTGGATAAAATACAACCTAATCGAGTTGAATCATTGATAATACAATTTTAAACAAACCCTTGACATAATTCTAATAAAGAAATTATCATTTGGAGCTTTAGAAAAAAACAATGAACACTAGAAAAAAACAACATTAATGTCAATATAAAAAACAATCCGGTGAAAATCATGAATTATGTTGTCAGCAAAAAAATTTTGTGATGCACATTTTATGTAATAAAATATTAAGATTAATTAAAATACACTGTCAATTTAAAACTATTTTATACGGTTATCCAATTAAAATTAACTATTTTGACATATAAAAAGAGAAAAATATGAAAGAAATAGTTATTAAAAGAATTTAATTCTAATGGGGTGATAGTGTAAAATTAATTAATCTCTAAAATATTTATTTTAAGTTGTTATTACTTGGACATTATTATTAGGTTCTCATAGGTATTCTGAATTATTAGTTATTGGAGATAGATAAATATAGTAGCTTATATAAGGACCTAATTGTGTGTTTTAAATATGACGCATTTAGTCTAGAATCTTGTTGTTGTAAGTGGAGGTGAGTATCCATAATATTCCCTTTATATATTACTTGTTTTCAGAAGAAAAAAAACTCAACAAAATACAATGTATTTTAACTACTAATTTATTAGATTCGTATTTTCTATTCACGTGTATATTATGTTTTCGATCGTGTATACTATTAGATTCGTATTTTCGACCGTCCAAAACACAAAATTAAGTACCTACCGGAAAAATCAAATACCACACAAAATTAATGTATCAAATTAATATGAGATAAATAAAAAAAAATTTAATTAAAAAAAAATATAAATAAATAAAAAAATAGTTGAATTTCCACGTGGAATTAAAAAAAAAACAAATAAAAAAAGCCACGTCAAGTGCCACATACAAATTCTGCTGGAATCTTGACCCAATGTCAAATTGGAGGGAATCTTGTTTTGTTGAGGGGCTAAAAGATT